>JAQFYV010000391.1:0-11760 GCA_034695065.1 Choneiulus palmatus | reverse complement strand
TACAGCCCGAAGATACTTTCATTTTAAAGGTTATTGGGCTCCATTCTAAAAATTGAAATGGATATTTTTTGGGCAAGAACTAAGCTACTTTGATTCTAAATTGTGATTTGCATTCAGGTTGTCCAGCTTGCAGAACTGCTCCACGTTCGACATTCGGTTTTCATAGTCGGTAATGCTGGTACGGGAAAAACAAAAGTGTGGAAGACTCTTTTCAAAACTTATCAAAATATGAATTTAAAGCCAATCGTACATGACTTGGATCCTAAGGCTGTGACAAATGATGAATTGTTTGGGATCATTAATAGGGCTACCAGGGAATGGAAAGATGGTATGTGTCATGTATATTATTTGTTACAATGTTATTATAATAATATTTATTATAATGCTGAAAGATGCCTACTATTTCATCAAAAATGATCTACAGAAGTATTTATCCAATTTTTTTCTTATGCTAACAGAACAGTGAATCCTTCGTATTATGAGTTAGAAACTGCTGTTTTAATAAAAATAATAATATAATAAAACAAAAAGCTATAATTTGACTTTGAGAAATTGCAGTTAATTTGCAATATTTTTTTTGAAGGTTGCTTCTAATCAAAACCGCATTTTTCCAGTTTTCTGCATTGTATTTTGTAATGCGAAGGATTTACTGCATTTTTAACTACGGAGGTTTTACGTTTGTTTCTCTTTAAAAGTGCAGTTTATTATCACCCATGTAAAAAAACTTTCTGCAGAATTACAGAAAAATGTAGAAATTTTATGCATAAAATGTTCTGCAGACAATCGGTAAATTTTTGCAGAAATATTTGTGCAGAATAAAATTGGCAGAATGGAATTGGCTTCCGGTATGGGAAGCCAAAACAAAAACAAAAAAAGAATACCATTTTTCTGCAGCAAATTTTCCCAGCAGTATTTTCTGCGTAATTCTTCATGAATTTAGTGCTTTGGATTTGACATATGAGGAATTGCAGTTAATTTGCCATTGTTTTTCTGAAGGTTACTTCTAATCAAAACTGCATTTTTCCAGTTTTCTGCTTTGTGTTTTGCAATTCCAAAGATTTACTGCATTTTTAACAACGGAAATTTTACTTTTGTTTCTCTCTTTCAAAATACAGTTTACTATCAGATTTTTAGCAGTTTTTTTATTGCATTTTATTATCTGAAAGCTGCATAATTCCTGCAACTTGCCATGCAGATATTTTAAATATGCTGGGAAACCATCAAATTAATTGAAATTCCTGCCAAATACATGTATAAACTGCTAAAAGTGACATGTTTATATACCATAATTTAGGTTTATTTTCTACCCTAATGAGAGAACTTGCAAATGCTCCTGGCAGTGGCTACAAGTGGATTGTTTTGGATGGCGACATTGACCCCATGTGGATTGAATCTCTAAATACAGTTATGGATGATAACAAGGTAAATTTTTGAAATATTTTTGTTTCTTTTGTGAATTTAGAAAATATGTTGTAATCCTCAAATTTATATTAGATACTTACATTGGCTAGCAACGAGAGAATCTCACTCACTCCAAGTATGAGATTATTGTTTGAAATTAGCAATTTGAGAAATGCTACTCCTGCAACTGTATCCAGAGCTGGAATCTTGTACATCAATCCTCAGGATTTGGGCTGGAATCCGTAAGTGAAAAAAAAATCTAAATTTTTGTACACAATATAACGATTGGATTGATTACTGATAGCTAATTTTGTCATAGATATGTTTCTAGTTGGATTGACAAAAGACCCACTCAGTCTGAAAGGGCCAATTTAATGATACTTTTCGATAAATACGTACCAACTTGCTTAGAAATTCTACGAAACCGGTTCAAAAAAATAACACCAATTACCGATATTAGCCAAGTCCAAGCGTTGTGTTACTTGTTGGAAACTTTGTTGACTCCTGAGAATGTTCCCTCCGATTCGCCCAAAGAACTTTTTGAATTGTATTTCGTATTTGCTTGTGTTTGGGCTTTTGGCGCTTCCCTATTCCATGACCAGGTGCATTTTCAAACAATTTTTCTTCTAAATCTGTTTAAGGCTGCTTTGGAATAATATTAATTGCCCATAGAGATTTAAAGTCAACGAGTCTTTCTAATGAATTTAATTTTAGTAGTTTTTTTATTTATTTTAATATTTCAGGTAATAAAATATAAAAATGCATACAAATTAAATTGTCAATCTTTAAAAGTTTTATAAATCGTCCATTTTTTTAAAAAAAAGATTACAGAATGCCTTTACTGATAAAATTCTTTACATTTTAACATTTTTCATATTTGTATACATTTGTGTTGATGAAATAATATTTTCAAAACGCGTGCACCTCAGTAACAAAACTGTCTTAAAAATATAAAAATGCTAAAGTGTAGAGACTTTCGTCAGTTTAGAAATACCACCGTCCTTTTTTTCATAAGAAAAATGGAGATTTAGAAAAAAAAATTATAACGATAAAAAAAAGTTAAAATGTAAATTTTATGCTTTTTCATTTTTATTTTATTAATTGCAATATTTTTTTTAAAACAAGAATGAACAGAAAGTCTAGCTTTTAAAGTTCTATACATTTTGATATTTGTATTTATTTTTTTTTTTTACTATAATGAGCTGTGAACTTCAAATCTCTATAGGCAATTAATATTACTCCAATGAGCTCGTAAGGAAAATAATTATTTGGATTACTTTTACTAAAAGGGCGTTGATCATCGAGTGGAATTTTCAAAATGGTGGATAAGCGAATTCAAAACTGTGAAATTTTCTAGTCACGGAACAGTGTTCGATTATTTCATCGATCCGGAACAAAAGAAATTTGTGCCCTGGACTGAGAAAGTTCCAAAATTTGAGCTCGATCCTGATAGACCCCTTCAGGTAAAGATGATTTAATTAAAGGGAAAGTCTACCCTAGAAAGAAGAATTTCCTTTTCAAGAGATTAAAAAAAAATATTCCTAATATTTCACAACTATGTTATGCATATATACTTAATTATAAATTTAATATTAAGAATTCATCGACGAAATACCATTGACGTGTTAATGACGTCAAATGGCCACATTTTCAGTGCACGTGCAGATCCAGGACACAAAATATATTATTAACGTGCAAATCACCTTTGCTCAAATGAAAGGACAAATGGCATCAGTAGCAGACTCATTTCAAATTTATTGTAATTTTTGATAAAATAAGTATGGGTAACATAGTTGTGAAATTTTAGGCATAGTATTATTTTGTGTGTGTATATACTCTTGAAAGAAAAATACTTTTTCTAGGGTAAACTTCACCTTTAATTTTAAGGTATCAAATTGCTAGATTTGTGGATTACTCAAAATTGACACATTTCTTGCAGACTACATTAGTCCACACCACTGAAACGACACGATTGCATTTCTTCGTAAACTTGTTAATGCAAAATAGACGACCTGTAATGCTAGTTGGTAATGCCGGATGTGGGAAAACTGTACTAATTAACGAAATTCTGAGTAATCTTTCTGAAGAACAGTACACCGTCACGAAAATTCCATTCAATTTCTACACCACCTCTGAAATGCTGCAAAGGGCTATGGAGAAATCCCTGGAAAAGAAAGCTGGTCGGAATTTTGGTCCACCTGGAAATAAGAGGCTGGTCTACTTTATTGATGACATGAATATGCCTGAGGTAAGTTCCATAGATTTTTAAATCTAGGCCATTAAAAAAAATATTTCCCCTGCACAATGAAGCTAAAAATTAAAAGGATAACAAACTATTGCAACTAAAGGATAACAAATTAATGCAACATTTAAAAGCTTAAGCGCACTGTCCTGACACAATTTTGTTCCAAAACTTGTTGCAACGCACCCAGCAAAAAATTAGGCCTACTGCAAATAATTTTCGAAGTTTCTGCAGTTTTTTTGCAGTCAAGAAGTGCAAAAAAATTGCAAGTTTGTGAAACAAGTTGTGAAATAAGGACTGTACAATACTTGCAGAAAAACTAAAAAGGCTGCAGTTCTGCAAATAAACCGGCTTGCAAAAAAAATCGCACATTTTTTTGCACAGCTATACTGCAAAAAAACTGCAATTTTTCAGCAAACCGGTTTATTTGTAGAAAAACTGCTGGGGTTTTTTTTTTTATTTGATTATTATTTTTTTTTTTTTACATTTTTCTGCAAGTATTGTACAGGTCTTGTTTCATAAAATCTTGCGAATATTTTCCAATTCTTGACTGCAAAAAAACTGGAAATTTCGAAATTTTTGCAGTAGTTTTTTTGCTGGGCACTTCCAAGTCACATTTGATATGTTGGATTATGTACATAAATTGCACCACATTTATAAACGGGAATATTTTTGTTAGTTGTTCTTATGCGAGTGGAGATACGATGTATATCACTTCTATGAAAAATTTGAAACAATGTCGGGCAATTTTGAAAATTGTAATGATAAAATGTATTTACCTAATTGCAGCAATTGTCTGTTTTTAATTAAGGTTGATATGTACGATACTGTTCAGCCTCATACGCTAATACGACAACATCTTGACTATGGCCATTGGTTCGATCGGCAAAAGTTATTTACCAAAGATATCCACAATTGCCAATATGTTTCTTGCATGAATCCCACAGCCGGTAGCTTCACTATCACCCAGCGTTTATTGGTAAATGTTATTTTTCTAGAAATTGTTTCTTTTATTACGTAAGTTTTGTTTACTGAAATGTTTTTTTATTTCAATTTTAGCGCCACTTTTGCATATTTGCAGTGAGCTTTCCAAATGCAGCTTCTTTGCAAACTATTTACAATAGCATCTTATCGCAGCATTTGTCCAATCCTATATTAAAATTTGGTGATGTTGTGCAGCAATTGTCCTCAATAGTCAGTTCAACTGCCTTGGCCCTACACCAAAAAGTATCGCAGTGTTTTTTACCCACGGCTGTGAAATTCCATTATGTCTTCAATCTCAGAGATTTATCTAACCTCTATCAGGTGAGAAAGATTTTTTTTCATTTAATTTTGGTCAGCTGTATTAGAAATTGATGAAATTATTTTTTTTCCTCAAATATAATGATAGGGATTGCTATTTAGTATTCCCGAATGTGTTAGAACCCCTTCGGACTTTATGCGGTTATTAATACACGAAAGTCGCCGAGTCTATCAGGATAAACTGGTCGAGGAAAAGGATGTGGAGATTTACAATAAAGTTTTAAGAGATGTGATAAAGAAAAATTTTGAAGTACGTTCTAAATTCCGAATGCACAATTTATTGTGTTTGTAATTAAATAGGAACTGTACCCTAAAAAAGCTATTTCTAAACGATGGAAATTGTCAAAAATAGTGCATATCCAAATTTTGGCAACTATGTTTAGTCTAAGTTTTTTTAATAAGTAAAAAAAACATTAAAGATTTTTGGTGGCCACTGTAACTATATTGCGTCTTCAATCGATGATGAAATCCTTCTTGTCATTGTCACTGGCCAAGAAGAATTTCGTCATCGCTTGACTTCTTAATACGGTTAGAGTGGTTATTAAAAACAGTGCCTGAACATAGTTGCCAAAATTTGGATATATACTATCTTTGACATGTTGTAGCGTTTAAAATTAACTTTTTAAGGGTGCCTTTCCCCTGTAAAGTTATCATAAATATATTTATTTAAATACAATTTTCAAAGGACTTTGATGAAACCATTTTGATCGAGAAGCCACTGATTTTCTGCCATTTTGCAAAAGGGATTGGGGAGCCAAAATATATGCGTATTGATACTTGGGAAACAATAACAAAACTCCTTCAGGATGCGTTGGATTCATACAACGAGATTAACACTTCCATGAATTTAGTATTGTTTGAGGATGCTATGCAACACGTGTGAGTACTACAGCAGGGTTCATAATAATTTTTATAAGTTGGCTTCCCTGACTTTCCCTGACCAAAATGATCTTTTACCCAGGCATTTTAAGGGATTATAATTAACAACAACAATTTTTTGCAAATTTAATGTTAATGACAATGCAATATTGCCCTCTTGTAATTAGTACTCAAGGGTACTTCAGTTTAGAAAATGATCCAGAAAAGAGGAATTTTAATTGGAAAAAATGCTCCTTTATTTAATTTTTTTGAATTGGTGGCTTATTGTTTTCAGTCAGAAGGGGCTACTTGACATCATCATCATCATCATCATTAAATTTAACATTATATAAATTAAATTTAACATTATCCCAACAAAAAAATTTATGCAGAAAATATGAAGTTTGTGCAGTTTTTTTTTTGAAGTCAAGAACTGCAAAAAATTCGCAAGTGAACCTTTTGCAGAAAAGTGTCAGTTTTTTTTGCAAAAATAATTTTTCTGCAAACAGATTTACATGCAGAAAAACTGCAGTTTTCTACAGTTTCTTCTGCAAGTATTTGACAGATTTGTTCCATAAAATTGCGAATTTTTTTGCAGTTCTTGACTTCAAAAAAATGCAGAAACTTCGAATTTTCTACAGAAATCTTTTTGTTGGGTTTTCCAGACAATAATTTCGTTTCTCTGACTTTCTAGGTCAGTATGAACCCTGCTCATTTAGAAAATCTTATTTCTTTTTCATTTTTTGAAATAAATAAATGAAATTTACGTAAATTTTTCTCATTAAATTATTATACATTTTAGTTGTCGTATTAATCGTATTTTGGAATCTCCGCAAGGCAACGCATTGCTTGTCGGTGTTGGTGGTAGCGGCAAACAGAGTTTAGCCAGATTAGCAGCTTACATTAGTGGTCTTGAGGTGGCACAGGTAACCATGAAAACAGGCTATAATCTACAAGATTTTATGGTAAGAAATTTTAATATTCATTATATGATAATTCGAATATAGCTCATGTAATCTGTACTGAAAATTTTGTGGTTTATACTTTTAGACTGACTTAGCTTCATTACACATTAAAGCTGGCCTGAAAAATGTTGGCACAGTGTTCTTGATGACGGATGCCCAAGTAGCTGACGAACGGTTTCTGGTTCTCATAAATGATCTTCTGGCCTCTGGAGAAGTAGCAGATTTATTTTCAGACGATGAAATTGAAAATATGATAGGCGCCCTTCGAAGTGAAGTGAAAGCAGCCGGAATTCTGGATAGCAGAGAGAATTGTTGGAGGTTTTTCATTGACCGTGTCCGGCGACAGCTCAAGGTTGGCTAATATTTTTTTTTTAAATACCTTGTATGGCGCTGCTATCATATATTTACTTTTTATTTTTTTTTATTTTAATCCCATACAATTATTTAATCCCATATAATTATATATTCAAGGGAAAGTCTTTCCATATAGAGAATTATCTTTAAAACAAAGAGAGAAAAAAGTTATTAGGGCATACAAATTAAAATTTTAAACCGACTTCCTATTAAATAGCGGTTATTTTTGCAAGACAGCAAATTGCTCTTAACTGAGCAGTGCCATGTTGTTAGCACGTTTTGGTCTTTTCACTTAATTCCATTAGCTGAACACGAGGCTTGCACTTGCAAAATTGTGCAAATATCTAGGAAATATGCACGTGTAATCCTCGTGCTCAACTAATTGAATTAAGTAAAAATCCAAAACGTACAGGCAATAGGACACTGTTCGGTGAAGATCTATTTGTTATCTTACAAAAGTTACAGCTATTTAATGGCAAGTCAGTGTAAAAATTTTAATTTATATGCCCTTAATAACTTTTATTTTCTCTATTTTAAAAATAAATTTCTATATAAGGAGACTTTCCCTTTATTCCCAGATAATATATAGAATAAAATATAATGCAAAATTATTTCTAAAATTTTCAAGATTAAAAATTCATTATCGCCACAGTTTTACCTGGTTTAACTTAGTTTCACCAAAATCTGTGTAGCATCCAGTTTTTAAGAAACAAAAGTTTGAAATTTACCTGATTTTATGTTTACCCTATTCTATACCATATAGCATTCTTATGCTGACTGTAGGATATTATAGTTGAACTTCACAAAGAAATTAATAATAATAATAAAAAAATAAATTAATTATAATAAAATTCTGCAGTGATTTTGTTTAAGATTTTAATTCCATTTTGCAAAAAAACTAGTCAGCCTTTTATATTCTAGAAGATTTTTTATTTGAACAGAAATTCAGTAAAGTTGCATTCTAAAGGAAATAAATCAATAAACTATATGATTTGAAAAATTCAGACTATTTTATCTGGAATGCAATTTGAGTGCAGTTTTGTTTTATAAAATTTATAAAATTAAACAGCCCAGCTGTATTTTTATTGCAGTACATGTAGTAAAGAATTGAAATGCAGAACGAAATTACTGCAGAAACATTTATAGGTGCCATAATAACTTTTAAACGAACAATCTTCTAAAAAATTGTCCAAAAGTGTCCAATATCCAATTTATCAATGATGGTTAAGTCTCAAAAGATGTGGGAGCATTCTCCTGAATGTGGGATTACCCTACCAAATGGTATTGTATATATATGCTGATTGTAGGGTATTGAATTGGAGTTACTAATGGTAACTTATCACGCATCAAAGAATACCTGAGAACATAGGTCTCACCATTTGTAATTTATCCAAATGGTGAAGAATACAAATTTATTCTTACTTACCCCAATAAAACAAAATATAAAATGAAAATTATATATACTTATACATTAAAATTTAATAAAGGATTGTATTTCAAAGAAACCATATGTTTTGAATGTTTGTAGACCAGTAATATCTAAATATCCAAAATAGGTAGTTTTGTGTTTCTCGCCGGTTGGTGATACGCTCAGAGTGCGTAGTCGTAAATTTCCTGCGATAATCAACTGCACTTGTATTGACTGGTTCCACGAGTGGCCTCAAGAAGCATTAGTTTCAGTTAGTCAACGTTTTCTACAAGAAGTAGAAGTTTTACCCGTAAGAGTTGTTGAATCAAATTTCTATTTTGCAAACACTGTAAATTTCAATTTCTACATAGTTAACCATTGTATGCCTTGGATATTATTTCAGAGAGAATTGGTGCCTTCAATTTCGCAATTTATGGCATATTCCCACATTTCTGTCAACGATATGAGCAAATTCTATCTTCAAACGGACAGGCGTTATAATTACACAACGCCTAAAAGCTTTCTGGAACAAATCGTCCTGTACATCAATTTATTAAAAAAGAAAAATGCTGAATTGCAAAGCAAAAAAGAGAGATTGGAAAATGGACTCCAAAAACTAAGGCTGACGGCGGGACAGGTCATATATTGCTTAAAACAAAAATTTATTTTCGTTTTTCAAGGTTTTATAAATGCTTTTTGAATATTAGGTAGATGATTTGAAAGCTAAATTGGCGGTACAAGAAGTCGAACTGAAGCAAAAAAATGACGATGCCGATAAATTAATTCAGGTACCGTCCCAATACGGAGGGGAAACAATAAACTATACTTGGGGTTCATACTGACTTGGAAAGTCAGGGAAGAAGAACACAATCGGGGAAAGTCTAGGAAATTCTAAAAAATAAAACAAAGTCAGGGAAATTTAATAAGTCATTTTGTTTGTCATGTAAAATGTAATGCAGTACCCCGTGCAGTACCTTATATTCATTTTCTAAGCAAAATGTAATATTTATAATTGTCATTAGCATTAATTTGCAAACAATAAAAAACCTGTTGGTTGGGATTTTCATTTAAATTATTTTCATTGAATTTCATAATTCCTTTAAATGTCTGGGAAATGTTATTTTGGTCAGGAAAATTTGTATTCAGATCAGGAAAAAGTAGAGAGAGTGTATGGTTAGAAATTTTTTTTTATTTTGGTAAGGAAATATTGAATTTATATTCAGGGAGAATCATGGAAAATTGAATTTATTATCAGGGAAAGACAGGGAAGCCCAATTATAAAATTCAGTTATCAATCCTGAATATATTAAATTCTAAAAAATTATTATTCATATTTGACAGGTTGTTGCTCAAGAAACAATAAAAGTGAGCGAGGAAAAAGCTATAGCTGCTACAGAAGAAGAAAAAGTTGCAGCCATTAATGTTGAAGTTTCTCAGAAACAACAAGACTGTGAAGCTGATTTAGTAAAGGCAGAACCAGCTTTAATAGCTGCCCAAGAAGCTCTAAATACGTTAAATAAAGTTAGTTTTCAGTGTACAAATCGGTTTTATCTGTTATTAGAATTTTTAATTCAAATTAAATTTTGTTATTTAGAATAATCTGACTGAACTGAAGTCTTTCGGAAGTCCACCTTCAATTGTGATTAATGTCTCGGCTGCAGTTATGGTTTTGATGGCCCCTAATGGGAAAGTACCTAAAGACAGAAGCTGGAAGGCCTCAAAATTAATGATGGCAAGGGTAAGAAATAGTTTGCCCATTGAATATCTTTATTTTTAATTACTGTTAAGATAAATTGCATAGAAAATTATACAATATGGTACGGTGTGAAGTATTTACTTGAAATTGCACAGGTGGACCAATTTTTGGATGATCTAATTAAATTCGATAAAGAAAACATTCATCCTGAAATTTTAAAAGCAATACGTCCCTATTTGGACAATCCGGAATTTAACCCAGAATTTGTACGTTCAAAATCTTTGGCTGCAGCAGGTAACCATAAAGGAATTTAATACGAAGTACTTTTTTTTCTCTATTTTTCTATTCTGTGTAAATATATTACAATTTTGTCAATTTATAGGGCTATGTTCTTGGGTGATAAATATTGTAAAATTTTATGAAATTTTTTGCGATGTTGAACCAAAAAGACTGGCATTAAAGGCAGCTAACCATGAGCTTGCTACAGCGCAAGAAAAACTTGCGACAATCAGGGCTAAAATAAAGGTTAGGCACTTTTACTAACGATGGTACATGTAAATATAGAAAATATAAAATGTTTTTGCAAATTGGCTTAATTTCGTAATATAGGAATTGGAAGAAGCCTTAGCGACTTTAACTGCCGAGTTTGAGAGAGCTACGGAGGAGAAAATGCGATGCCAGAAAGAGGCAGACAAAACATACAAAACAATTGAATTGGCAAATCGATTAATCGGTGGATTGGCATCCGAAAAAGTGAGATGGGCAAAAGCTGTCTCTGATTATCGAGAACAGGAGTTATCCCTGCCCGGAGATGTCCTGCTCGTGACTGCCTTTATATCCTATGTTGGATGCTTTACCAAACAATATCGAATTGATCTATTCGAGAAAAAGTGGTTACCCTATCTCAAGTGTCAAGAGGTAACTTGTAGTTACTTAGGTTAAAAAGAGATTGCTGACTTTTCTGAAAATCAGATATTTACAATTGTTTTTAAATGTTTACCAACAATTCCTCAGTCATTTATAATTGACAAAGCAAATTAATTATTCATCTAGTAATTGCTATAGTAGTAACTGATTTACTCTCTTAGTTTATTCAAATTCAAAAATATAAACAGTTTTGATAATTGTTTTCAATTGTTTCTTATTACCATTTTATATAAATAACATAAATACACTGATAACCAATTTGAAATTCTGCAGATGTGATTTAAATGAATTAAGTTATTTTTCACAACAGTTTTCTAATATTCAATAATCAAAATCTATGACAGAAATTTACTTTCTATTATACTTATTTTCACAATTCAAATTTGCACTAAGCAAAATTGGAAATTTAAGAAATTTTCTGAAATATTGATTTTAAAAATCACAATGTTTTGGTCAAGTAGACTATATTTAAAGTCTAGATCATTAAAAAAATTCAAAGTAAGTTTATTAAGTCAATTACAATTAGCAGCAATTGATAGGAAATATTTGTCAAAAACTGCAATAAACTATTTTCCTTTTTGAGCTGGGATAATTTCATAATAATTTA
>JAQFYV010000390.1:0-11764 GCA_034695065.1 Choneiulus palmatus | reverse complement strand
AAGCCAGAATAACTAATGATAAAATACTTTTATTAAAAAACTAATTCGTTTTGCGTATTGCGAACTTGTTCAAATATATGTCAAATTAATGCTGAGGCATCCTGCAAGCTTATACGTGTAGTTTATACGCTTTAAAATATTGGAGAAAATTGAAAATGAAACTTGAGAGAAAATACCAGGTATAAGATTATTCTTAGATATCCTGCGGATTTCAATCCTTGAGAATTTTCTAGTATAAACAATTTCCACCTTATAGAAGGTGCAAAAAAGTAATTTGTAAACAATCATAATAAGCAGAAATGAATAAATAAACTAGAAGGAAAATTACAACTGCTTTTGAAAAGGATTCCAAGAAATTCATTTATAAACATTACTTTTATATTTGAAATTTCCATGAAATTCTTTTGTTAGGATATTTATTGGAAATAGTGAGCTTGTATCACACAACCTCCGAAGGCAGAGACAACAAAATTTTGTTCAGCTTTTGAAAAATATCTCTATGTACATCTTTAACCATTTATTAAATAAATTAAAACATACTGCTTTTATTTTGCTGAATCGGCCACCAAAACTTGAGATATCGTAAAAAGTTGTATATGATAAAAGCCATCTAACTGTGAGCCAGTGCACAAGGGCCTATTAATTATTCTTATTTACGTATGGAAAATACGTGCATTATTGGTAAATAATTATTATTTACTCAATTAAATATTTTGAATAGTGACATTACAGGGGCCATAAATATGGCAAGACATCACCAAACACATGCTCAATGTACTTTTCTAATTTTGCCATAGACGGCGCGTTTTGCAAAATTTTACGTCTTAAGTTTTTGCAGAAGATCTCACTAAATATTTACTTAAAGATATGTAAAAATACCAAATTGAAGAGCTAAGCCACATAGGTAATACTGAGCTCCTTTTTCTCGCTTTAAAGTCCCAAGATTTAATAAAAATCATATACTGAGAGGTGGAAATAGTCTTTAAAATTCGACTTCACTTTAAATTGTCTTTAATTATTGGAGCAAAATTTTGGGAAAATGAAGCAGTTTACCTACGGATTAGCATTCTCTTCAATTTAATGCTTTTGTTATGCCTTTATACCCTTCGGTGGCCAAAATTGTCTGCAAACACTTTCCTATTGGAAATTAACACTGCTATAATCTCCCCTAAAGTCTGAGAAATAGAAACTGACATGTTATACTTCCTAGGTATCCATCAATAAGGGTTAATTGGAATGGAAAACAGGAAAAAATAAAGATACTTGTTTCTCTTTGATAGCAATTAACAATGAAGGTATGCACTTTGTCTGGCATCCTTCTCTTGGCGATGGTAGTCTCGTCGTTTGGACGTCGCGTTGTTAAACGTCAAGGGGATGTCTCCTTTCCAGAAGATGAGACCGCACCCGGTCGACCTTGCGCCACCAATGCGGGTGCCAGTGGCACTTGCATTCCATTGGCTAAATGTCAGATAACCTCCACTGTAGAAACGTTGCAACAGAATATTTGTCCATTGGTGGAGGGAGGTCAAGAAAACGGCGTATGCTGTCCAGACGTACCCGTGCAGGCTGGACGTGAGTTGGTGACGTCTTGACCTGCCTTAAGTTAGTGCAAGTGACTTTTAGTAATATGTGGTATCGTTACAGCTGCAGAGAGTCCCATAAACATAAATACCGTGCAGGGACTCGCTTCGGAGGTACTCACCGTTCGCCAGAACGACATTGGAGAAGCCGGATCGACGGCCAATCAGAACATCGCCGATAGAGAGGCTCTCGAAAGGACTTTGGTCCAAAGAGGTATGAAAATATTAATGAGAGCTGAAGTTCGTGACCAACACCAGTAACCTGTCTTTGTCTGTATTTGGATTGTTAGTAGGTCTTTTCGTTCAAGCCGGTACGACGGAAGATCTGCACAATGCCATCGTTTTTGCCGATCCGGAATCGAAGGCGCTTGGCAACCAAGGCTTGCTGGCATCGGAAACATCCAAGGACATTTCTACGAAGTATTGGCAGAGAGCGATGGTCTCGTTTTACCTCGCATCACGCGTGCATTAATAATACAATTTTTGTTTTGCTTCTCAGGTTAAATTTAAGTCCAGCCACTAGTGCCTCTGCCCTTCCAAGTGTCACTCTGGCCGGTTCGCCCGTAGCCAGCGCCTGTCCCAAGGAACCTGCTTGTCCGGCCACTCGATATCGTACTCTGGATGGTTCTTGTAACAATTTGGAACATAAAGATTGGGGCAAATCCTTTCGAGCATTTCAAAGAATGTTGCCATCTCAGTATGCCGATGGTAAGAGGATTAACCTAATTCATTTAATTTTATTCTTCCATGGTGTTTAGGAGACAAGTGATGGATAATGTTTTACCATTTACTGATGAGCCTCAGGATTAAAGTAACACATGAAAGACTTAAAATAATCAACTATTTCGTAGGCTATGTTGCACGGTTTATTTTTGTGGCAGCATTTGGAAATTGTTGAGTTTTTGTAATTATCCCATCTTTGTACCCGCTTTTCCATTGCAATGCTATAGAATTTTTAACTTAAGTATTAAACATGCCACATTAGCAAAAACTGTCCAGATTTCCCAAATTGAAACTGCTGGCACAAGTTCGTTGTCCTGAAGCTCTGGCACAGGCATATACCACAAAATTCCTGACTCGACGAAAGTGAGTTTTCCCAGATACAAAGGTGACCCGAGATCCGGCTCGATGGATCATTGTAAATGCTGGAAAATCCAATTTCAGAGGATGCCATTTTGAGGACTCAAAATGTCATCAACTGAAATCAAGCATTTCCAGCATTTACAGGTCTGTACTCCCCCCACCCTGAAATAATTCCTGGATCGGCCACTGCACTCCACATTAGGAAATGGCTCCATTGGCACATACAAGTTCCTTCATGACACTCTTTATTTTTAATAACTGTTGGCTAATATTATTTCATTTGTTTTAGAAGTTTGTTTACAACTAAACATTCCCACTGTTTAATATTTAGGTGTGTCTTCTCCTCGAGTGGCTAAAGATGGCACTCCATTGCCCACCACACGTTTGGTCAGCACGACCATTCTACGAGATAAGGTTGTGGATTTTCCGGACATTTCCATTTTTTTCATGGCATTTAGTCAGTTTGTAGACCACGACATGACTTTGACACCAGCCACGCGAGGTAATTTATTTTTTAAACGTTGCGCTTATTTACAACCCTCTGGTAAATGTATCTTTCGTTTATCTAGGTGCTAACAATACTGGAATATTATGTTGTCCACCTCAAATTACGGACGAACTAAGGCATCCAGAATGCATGACCATTGATATTCCCACCGATGATCCTTTTTACAGAGAATTTAGTCAAACCTGTATGGAATTTGTACGAACTATTTCTGCTCCACCGCCTACATGCACTTTGGGTAAGATTACATTAACATTTAGTGTTTTAATCGGGGCACAGTAAGGGGTTTAAGTTATTGATATCTTACATAGTGTTATTGTTCAACCAATAAGGCCTAATTAGTGCAATCGAAAAAAAAACATAATAGGCCCATTTATAAACTATTTTACAAATTTTATCCACCACCGCTAGGTCCGAGAGAGCAAATAAATCAGTTAACAAATTACATAGACGCTTCCCAAATTTATGGATCGACGGACACTGCGGCAGATGCCCTAAGGTTGAAATCTGGTGGTAAGTGTGGTTATCATTAATTATTTGCTAATTAAATACCAAGTAAATATTAATCTATCATTTCACAATTAACTAGGTAAGCTAAAAGATGGAGGTGGCACTAATGGCCGTCAATTTCCACCAAATAATAATGGTGGCGGGTGCACTTCAAACGTTCCTCAAGGGAAATTTTGTTTTCAAGCTGGTAAGAATATTATTTATTTTAAAACGGTAAACTGTTGAATTTACTTTCATCCTCATTGCTGATGTGACTTGAAGAGATTTCATAAATTCCTTTGGTTTAAAGAGGAATACAACCCTGAGAAAAAGTTATTACTAAATGACAGCCAATCAAAAATAGTCCATATCTTAATTTTGGCAAATATGTTTAGCCTAGTCTATTAAGTATGGCGTCCATGTGACAGTGTCCGCATTAATGATACTAGACAGGTGTGGCGTTGGATGTAGCTGCGAGGCTTTGACCCGTGGATGGGTCGGCAGTTATCCATTTTGCGATCTGAAACCGCAGAGCAGTAATATAAGGCAAAGTCCTTTTTTGGAGGCCTAACAATGATCGGTTGGGAACTTTGCTAATTTTCCAGAACATCTGTCGTTTGGTTAGCAATTATTTTTAGGAGAAGGTTAATGGGGGTTGCAGGGAACCCTTTGCTTTCTGTCAGAAATAAGGGTAAAACTAAACTTTTGAATATACCTAAAGGTTATGCGCTACTTAAGAGTTTTAATTACCATCAAGTTTCTTATTTAGACCAACAGAATTTTATTTAGTTAATTTTATATGCTTATTAAAAATCTTTTGAATATCGAGATACATTGAACTAGCTTCCATTCCAAATTAACAAGAATGTCTGCCCATATAATGTTTTAATGTGAGATGCATACTAAAATTCCATTGTAGTGCACGATATTGTTTGGAAGATAGGTTTTGGTTAGGGCTCATATCTCAATTAATGCGTTTTTGGCACCTAATTAGGTAGCTTACTGGTTAGCATATATACTGGAGCGTACTATAGACATTTTGAACATACATGGTGATTGAGCAGAGCCTACTTCAAATAAATCCGCATTCAAATGAATAACGCACGGTACTGCATGGCATTGTTTAAAAGGTCATATGAAATTCCAGACCTTTAGACTGGATACAGTATCGTACCAAATTTTCCTGACATCTATTCAATTTTTCAAGGGAAATTTTTACTCCAGCAACATTTTTTTTTCTTTTTAAATGAGACTACTTCTTCATGTAAGAGCACACAATCGTGTTTGAACTGTTTCAATACATGGCACTGCCCAATCACCATATATGTATGAAAGTGACTATCACATTTTGTTCTTCTTCAACCCTTCCTCTCCACAGTGCATTGCTTTGTTGTCTTCAGCATGGCACTCGCTATCACCTTATTTGCTTTGCATATGAAATCTAAATTCGAATCCCTTTTATCCCCGTATTAAACAGGTGACGTCCGCTCGTCGGAACAGCCTCATCTGTCTACGATTCATGTGGCGTTTTTCCGTGAGCATAACCGGATTGCTGGCGAATTGGCAAAAATCAATCCTGGCTGGAATGACGAAGCATTGTATCAGGAAACGCGTAGGATTATCGGGGCCATGCTGCAACATATAATATACAACGAACTTTTGCCACTTACCTTGGGTAACGTTATTCTGATTTAATTTCTATAAATAAAACTTGAATATTTTTCATAATTTAACTGTAATCTAGGTAGCAGAATCATGAGACGATTTGATTTGCAACTGCGCAAGGAGGGGTATGAAGATAAATACGATCCTACCAAAGATGGCACCATTTTAAATGAATTTGCAACTGCAGCATTACGCTATGGTCATTCTGCAGTCCCTGTAAGCGATCATATGATGGAAAAAAATGGTTTGGTCAGGCAAAGATCCAGAAAAAATTTGGCAATAGACAATTTAGGTCTTAAAAATATTTGGTATCTGCAGCACTGGTAAAAATCAGTTGGGGGGTTGGTTTGGCCCTTGGATCTATGCATGATTCAAATGCATTGATTTTTAATTATGGTAAAACAATTATAAATGTGCCGTGTGAGGACAAAATTGGCTATTGAGGCAGGCTTACATAAGGCGCAAAAGCGAGAATATAAGAGTTTAAAAGTCATGCTAGAAAAATAAACGCCAAAACGAAAGGCTTATGTGTTTGGAAACAATGTGACATCAAAATCAAACACATAGACAACTGAAGTGAAATGGACAGGAAGATGGAATGTTTACAATTTCAAAAATATGGATAATCCACATGCTTGGCGCCATGTTCTTTTAAAATCTGTTGTACAGGATGATGTTTTCGTGCTTATCTATAATTGGTAAGTTTAAATCTAATCGCCAGCATTTTAGTGAAAAAAATCGAACTCTGTTTGATGAGAGCTTTTAAGCGACTTTCGCTTTGCATGTCGCCCCCACTGCACTAGCCATGGTTTTGTACAAACTAAAATAAGGAACACGGGCATACACGCTTTTTCTCCTATATTCCTCGCTTTGGCACTTCTGGAGTCGGGCCTTTGTCGTATTCGATTAGGCCTACTTGAAATTAGGCAATTCAACTCGGATATTTAAATAGCCAGCATATTTCATTTTGTATTTCAAGAGTATGGTTAAATTAGTCGGCTCTAATTTGGGAGTTGAAAATCAACAATTACGAAACCAGTTTCTTCAACCTTATGATACAAACAAGTTCGATGATTATGTCCGTGGTTTGATCAGTCAAAGCAGCGAAGTTATCGACGAAAACGTCACTCCAGAAGTAAGGGATTTCCAGATGATTCCATTAACAGATTTACCGACTAAAAACTCAATTTCATTTCTCGTTTAGCTTACAAATCATTTATTTCAAAGAAGAGCAAGTTTTGGTTTGGATTTGCCAGCACTAAACATGCAGCGTGGACGTGATCATGCCATTGGAACATATACTCAAGCAAGAAAGGCTTGTTCTTTACCGGAAGTTAAATCATTTGATGATCTTTCGAAGTACATGAGCGCAGATGTGGCGAACAGATTCAAAGGACTTTACAAGTGAGGGTTTAGTTTAAGAGCGGATTATAGTTGTGTTAATTTTACATAGGAAAGTTTTTGCAGCCGATTTTGACAACCAAAGGGCTCACATAAATAACAAAAATATACAATTGAATAGAATGTTAATCTCCAAGTAAGCCCTAAGCCCCTTTTCCTAAACTTTAATTTGCTCCTATAATTATTAAAATAATGTCGATTTTCAGGACTACTTCTGCTTCCCAGTAAATGTTTTTATAAAAAATCTCTGGCTTAAAAATGCAAAAAGAGCTCACTATTATTGGTTTTCCTCCTGAATTTGGTATTTTTTTTATTTTTTTAAGTAAATATTTCCAAAAATCTTCTGAAAACAACTTTGATGTACAATTTTGTGAAAATAGCACATTTTTGTAAAAAAGAGCCCTTATGCTAAAATTCGAAAGTACATTGAGCATGTGTTTGGTGATGGCTTACAATATTTATGGTCATGGTTGGGCTAATATCGAAGAATCTTATTAATTCAAGATGGTGACTATAATCCCCCTTAATTCTAATCTACTAGTGAAATTACGACAAAGCTCGTTTATATCTTATTCAGAGATGTGGACGACATAGATTTGTGGGTCGGTGGGGTTGTGGAGAAACCTCTGCCCGGAGCGGCTGTTGGACCCACTTTTGCCTGCATCATTGCCGAACAGTTCAAACGTTCTAAGATAGGAGATCGTTTTTGGTACGAGAGAGGAAATACGGAATCGTCCTTTACCGAAGGTTGCTATGATCTCTTTTTACTTTTTTAGTATCTTAATTTTTTTGTATATGTACTACTGATATTGTTTTTTTTTTTTCTGAAAGCTCAATTGGCTCAGATTCGCCAAGCTAGTTTAGCTCGTATTTTATGCGACAATTCGGACGTGAAAGAAATGCAGCCTTTGGCTCTTCTTAAACCTTCATCATGGTAATATAATGTTTTTGTTTTATGGCTATTGCCCACTTATTCTTGTTAAAGAGGGGTTTGAGTACAGAGCTGTAATATTAATCACCAAAGAGATTTTTAGTCATTTAAAAACAAGATTAATATTTATTTACAAAGGATATAAAATACAGAAATTTGTAGAATTTTAATAGCTAGGCCTAAAAGTATTTTCTTTCTTTTTTTTATAATTGTTATTGATAAAAAAAAAATAAAAATGAGAAAGAATGAAATTCAAACTTTTCCACACATCTTTAAAAAAATTTATAAATCGCCCGTATTTCGTAGGATAAAAAGAAATACTGTATGTTTTAGATGAGGAAATTTCCTACATTTTAGCAATTTTATATATATTGTTTATAAATTTCGGTTGATGAAATGCAGGCGTTCTAATATTTACAATGCATGTATTTCATCCACCAAAATTTATATAAAATTGCTAAAATGTATAGAATTTCCTCAGCTGAAACATATCGTTGCACATTTTATCCTACGAAAAATGGAAGATTTAAAACAAATTTTTAAAGATAGGTGAAAAATGTTCAAAATTAAGTTGTTTTTTCCCGTTTTTATTATTTTCTTAATTTCAATTTTTTTAAATAAACAAAAATACCTTTTGGGCCTTGTTTTTAAAATTCTATAAATTTCAGTATTTTTCATATATTTTTATTGGAAGAATAATTAAACTTGTTTCAAATGGTTAAACATCTCTTATGGTCATTGTTTTATGCAATGCAGCTTAGCCCTTTGACTCTTGGTTTAAAACTGAAGGGATAAGAAAGTAAAATATTTTAAAAGCTGGTAGCCTGCAATTAAAAAACTGTGGTAATGTTTGAGAATGTCCTGCAAAATTTTGTTATCTATACTTTGTTCCACGCATAAAAATGTCCCATGAAGCGCCCTCAGTTGAGCCTTTGTTGAATAAGAAATCAACATTTTACACGCGCCTGTATGCACCTACATTGAAAAGTAATTCAATTAAAAAAAAATTGTGGCATCTGCTTTTAACCTACCTTTTAGACCACCGAGCCACGGTGGTCTAGTTGGCAAGACACCAGACTGGCATTCGGGAGACCTGGGTTCAATTCCAGGTCGGCTGTCTTGACTGTGGTTTTTGTGGTTTCCCAAAGTTCCTCCAGGCGAACGCTGAGGCAGTTCCACTAAAAGTCGGTCACGACCACACTCATCTCACATTAAATCTCGTATTAAATAAGATAGTTATCCTGAGTGAGATTACCCCCCTACCAAATGGCATTTAATTGCTGACTGTAGGGTAATAAGTTGAATTTAATTGAACCTTGCCTGTAGTTGGTGTTTCAAGAATGGTATCAAATTCAAACTTTGACAAATTGCCATATTGAGTAGTTTGAATAGATATCTAAAGGTTGGGGATTTTAAAGGTCTTTTAAGTCTAAAGGTTGGGAATTTCAATGTGACATTCCAATCGAATCAGTAGTCACCATTTTAAAGGCACATTGTTGATTTCAAAGTATTTTGTCTATACAAAAAAAATACTACCCATTTGGTGCCTTGAGGGACATTTTAAGGATGGAACATAGTATAGTGACAGTCTGAATTATTTTCAGGAACCCTCAAGTGTCTTGCGACAGTAAAGAGATTCCAAGAATGGCATTTCGTCCTTGGATCAATGATGTGGTTTGGACTTAATTTCATATTTTAAAGTGTGTGTGTTTTGTTTTTTTCGTATCAATTTCCTTCCTTTTTTAAACTTTATTCAGAAAAACATATTTCCAAGAAGTAGTTTTGATGTTTTTTACTTATATATATATATTTTGTTGTGCTGAAAAATTAAACCTTTCTACTTGTTTTGAACTATGTTTGTTCCGTGATTAATAGGGAGCCTAGGGAGAGAGGGAATGCATGCAAATTGGTTGTAATACCCTTGCCAAATAGCATTCATTTTCTGACAGTAGGGAATTCAATTGATTAGGCCTACCATCTTTCTGAAAAAAAAAAATTCTTCTCAATTGTTAGGAATTGTATCAGAGATTGTTATCGAGCCGTTACTCAGAGACACAATTTAAACAATCTACCCTAATTGCTTAATTAATACCAGTACATGGCACTTTTCTATTATAGTCAAAACCATCTTAACGAATCTTAAGGTATAACCGAAATATGGCCGTTTATGTAAAATGATTCATTGTAGAAATATATAAGCAGAAAAGTAATTTTACATAAAATACAGTATACTGTAATACTGTAGTGAATAATTTTACAAACACCTTTTACTTGCCATACTTACTGCTTTACATTTGGTTAGGAAGTTGTGCTATACTTTCTTGCAGACGTTTCAATATAAACACTTTTTTTAGAATTGCTGTTGCACAAGCTAACCAAAAGTGCTAAAGTTGGGTCTACGTTATTTCGTTTTAAAGGGGAAAGACCACCCTAGAAAAAAAAATATTTTTCTTTCAAGAGAACGTGGCCAGAAATGCTATTCCTAACATTTCATGGCTTTGTTATGTGTATTTATTATATAAAAAAATGGAAAAAATTCGAAATGAGGCTATTACTAACGTTATTGAGAAGCAAATATGACTACACAGGATTTTTTTTTTCAAAATGTGGTGCATTTCACGTGCAAATTATTATTCTTGCTGTAATTTGCACATGCACTGAAAAAATGTGGCTCTGCGATGTCATTTACATGTCAGTGGTATTTCTGGCCATCTATTATTTTTAATTTATTATTAATTAACTAAGTAAAACATAGTTGGGGAGATTTTGGAATAGTATTTTCTTTATGTATAAAGTTGAAAAAAAAAAATACAGGGTGGTCTTCCTCTATAACTAAATTTGTTCTAGTCAGTTCCGACTGCATCTGAAAGGGAAGCTATAATATTATTTCATAAAATAAAATTAAAAAAAAAATTATTTTCAGTACCGCATGACAAACCACTTTCTGCATCTGGGATTATTTGGAAGTATTAAGTATAAGTGTTTATTTCCTGTTTATGACAGGAACAGTAATTCTACACGGATTGTCTTTCAAGAGGTACACTGATTAATATTTTTTTATATTAAGGCTCCTCTGAACTTAAGTTAAATGAGTCTTCAAATAAGATTACCAGTACCCAATCCCTTTTAATTATCTAAATCTCTTAAGGTGGAGTTTCAGTGCGGAGAGGTAATGTTAATTCAGGTATAGTCGTTTCAATCTAAAATACATAAAAATACACAAAAAATATCAAATTTAATAAAACAAAAACAATCTTATTCATTTGTTATAAATGGTCCATTTTTCTTAGGGGAATAAAAGGACTACGCCATGTTTTAACTGGTGAAGTTATCTACAATTCAGTATTTTTAATGAATTGCAATTTTTCTTAAACAAATACCATTTGCTCATAACTTCAAAATTCTTTAAATTTTGGTATTTTTTATGTCTTTTGGTTTGAAAACGACTACCTGTAAATTTCTTTTAAGGTGGTATTTTTAAAGATAGTCCCATTTAAAAACTGGGTGTATCTACTATTGACGTTGCTTGCTGCTGGCATTAAAAGAATGTAAACTTTATCCTATTAACTTTTTTATTTTTGAATAGATATTATGTAAATTAGACTGCATTTGAAGTGTCAGAAGTTTTAATCTGACCTTCTAACCCATGACAGCTAGATGTGTTATCAGATGCAGTCATATTGAAAGTGGATTGATTTGAAGTTTAGCAAATGCCAGTCGGCACATCAGAAGGCTCTGCCCGATCACAATGTATGTATGCAATTGACTATTGAAAAGATGTAAGGCGTTGTACGACAATAACGTTCTTTGTAAACCAGACCCATTCTGTTTTCAGGAAGAAATGTTATGAGGAATAATGACTTACGTACGTGCTGACAAGAAATAAACATCACATATGGGATCGGACCATCGTTAACACATCAGTATTGTTTATTTTGGATTGCCACCTTTCGATGCTTGGATCAACTTTCCCGAGTGAGTACGAGAATTATGTAAAATGCACAGTTTCATACATACATGGTCTTATACCAGATAAACAGATAGACTGGAAGTGCCATGTTAGAGGTTAGAGGCCAATAGAAGAGCTTGTTGGCCATTTTTCTGTAGGCA
>JAQFYV010000389.1:0-11768 GCA_034695065.1 Choneiulus palmatus | reverse complement strand
TGTTAAAAGGTTAAGTTGGCGCCTAAAATGTATGGTCATCTCTTCAATTGGTTCCATAATAGCCTTGTTAACAGGTAAAGTTGGCGCCTATTTCGGCGCCGCTGCAGCGATAAATTTCGACCCCCAGACCCCCTCCCCCCCTTGGTACGACCCTGATTATACATGTACTGTATAGTTACATTGTAACTAGAAAAAGTGATGCTAACAGTAAGAGAAATTACTGATAACATCACCTTTCAAACTAATGTAGGCTACTGTTTTTTGCACTAAGGGTAAAGTTTATGATTATCAAATGTGGGAAGATTGCTGATGATGCGTACTTAATTTTACAATTTTTGAATTTTAAAGGTGACAATTTCTGCACAAGGAAAAATGGGCATGAGCAAGGGAGATTTGACTTTAAGTATAACAAGTCCATTTCAAGGATTTGAGAACTTGGTCATGTCTTCGGATTTTGATGTCTCTTACCTAGATAAAACTGCCACTTTCAGGAGTAGCTATAATAAAATTCAAATTATAGTATCCCACAATGTTAGCTCCAACACGATGGATTCTGGAATTACATTTGTCAGTTCAATTCCCGACTTTGAACGGCTCACTATTGGAGCACATTTCGATGACATTGACAAGGAAAAGAAGTGCGCGATTAGCATTGAAAAAGGTGCGTCCAAAGTGAATTTTATTGCCAATATCGCCGCAGGACCTTTAAAAGGACATATGGATTTGGCATTTTCAAGTCCTATCAAGGAATTAGAATCCCTAAAATTTGCCTCAAAATATGGTTTTTCTCCTGAGGAAAAAGATTTTCACATCATGTTTGCTCACAACAGCAAAGCTATCGAACTCGCCACCAACCAAAAAATCTTTGATGAAAATAAAAGCCAATATTTTGCCACTTTGACCACGCCATGCCCACATTTTGAGAAGATGACAATCTCGGGCGCTTATGACATTGGGGATTCTGTCATGGTTGGAGAGGTTTCGATCTCCAGGAACGAGCACAAGGCTAACCTGAAATGTGAACTAGAATTTTCCGTAGAAAAGACCAACATGAAAATCACCATGACCACTCCAATTGAAGGACTGGAATCCATTCAGCTTCGTAGCAGTCTTGCAGTTGAAGATCAAGTATACAGTGCTGCTGTTCTGTTGCAGAAAGCTCAGAGTGTATTTGAAGCTAACTTCCAGACGCTAATTTCGCCACTGAAGGTATTGTCATTTCTAAGCCCTATTTACTTTATATTCATAAACTTATAAACATGGTTCAACTAGATGGCGGAATTAATTTTCTTGAGTTCGATAAGTACAAGAATCATAAATTGCGGGCAAAATTAATGAAAAGATCCAGATTGCTTTTGTTATGTGGCAAATATGCTAACATATTTATTTACATTAAATTGATGTGTCATCCCAGCAAAAAATTACTGCAGAAAATTTGAAATTTCTGCAGTTTTTTTGAAGTCAAGAACTGCAAAAACTTTATAAGTTTATGGAACAAAAACTTGTAGAACTCTTGGAGAAAAACTGTGGAAAACTGCAGTTTGTTTATAAGTAATCCTATTTCTGAAAGAATAGCTGTACAAAAATCCTCCAATTTTAATGCAAACAGGCTTATTTATAGAAAAACAGCAGATTTCTACAGTTTTACTCTTTAAGTGGCCTATTCTACAGGTTTTGCTTCATAAACTTGCAAATTTTTTGCTGTTCTTGATTTAAAAAAAAAACTGTAGAAACTTCAAAATTTTCTGCAATAATTTTTTTGCCAGGATGACACATCAATTTAATATAAATAAAAAAGATAACCATAATAAAAAAAATTTAAACGTGTAGCCTACTTCATAAACTTAAGTTTTTTGGAAGTATGTACATGTATATAGATTTAATGCTATTTAATTTGAAAATTTATATTTTACTGACACACTTTACCTCTACTTGGATTTGGTTATTTTGTGAAATGGCCAGATGGGGTAGATGATAGGGAAACCTAAAATCCAAGTCATTATTGCTTTAAATTTCACATTTCTTAATCAGTCTAAGGCCAAACAAAAAAAAAAGTTTGATTCTGATCCCCTCGTCGAAAAAAATAGGTTCAGTCGGTATTTTCCTTTTTTTTTCTTTTTCTTTTAATGTGCCCCGTATATATTATATGCACATGTTTTAATATAAAACTATATCACACATTTGTCTTTATTGGAAAATGTATTTTTCCATAAAATGTATTGGATTACACGAAATTCCCGTTTGTTAACAGTTTTGCAAGAAAATATTATGTAATATTACGCAAATAATTGTCAAAAAAAATTAGGGTTGGCAGGATTAAATACGGTCGGTCAGGGGATCGGAATCAAACTTTTTTTTGCTTGGCCTAAGCAAGAATAAAGATTTAACTTTTAATAGCTTCCACAAAATTATTTTTAGCATATTAGATTGAATAATGCTGTACTATATTGTGAAATTACAACATATGGTCAATCTTCTTTGATTATTTCTCTCTATATATACCTATATATATTTTTTTTGTATTGGAAAAATGTAATGAGAATAGCCTTTGACATGCAAATTGTTGTAATTAAAATGTTCTATTTACTCTTACTGCATTAGGTGAAGTGTAGAATACGTTGAGGGAGGGCGATCTCTCGACCCGACCCCCCCCCCCCTTCCCCCAGTTCAGGTCTGTAAAAAGATCTTTAGAGGTGAAAAAGTATTATCTACCCAGTTATTACAGTTACTGAACCCCTCCCCCAATTCCCCCAGTTCAATTTTAACAAATCGCACACAGATTAGCTGAATCGCCCACTCATTCATAGAATCTCTGTTAAAAATAATTTTATTGTGTAGGAAGGCAGGCAATTGATTACTATGAGTATGCTGAAGTATGAAGAAATTATCTGTAATTATGGTATTTTTTATATTCCAGGGCTTCACTAAGATCTGGATGAAGTCACCTATAGAAGGATACAAGCACATCTCCACATCTGTAGAATACAATAAAAGCCAAAATAGAAGAGAAGTGAAAATCTTAGCTCAAAAAGAAGAGGCCAAATATGCAATTCAAGGAGTCTTCACTAGAGATGCAAATATCACAGATGCCAACCTCGATATAAACACTCCAATTCTTGGATATGAGAGTTTGATCTTTACCGCCAAGTCCGACATGAGCCGACCAAAGAGCTTTCACCAAGTCACCTTCCAGAAAGGATCGGAAAAATATATTGGAACAATGGAGATGATGTACGTCAACTCTTATTTTGAATTTAACCTGCATACAAAAACACCGACTGAGGTTGCCTCCTTCTATGCCAACTACAACTTTGCCAATCCCAATTCTCTTGGATACGACGTGAAAATTATGAAGGGTAAAATTATGATGGATATGAAGGGACGATTCCGAAAACAACCAAATAAGGAAAACGTTGAAGCATATTTCTCTCTTAACACCAATTACCAACAACTGACTTCCTTCGAAATCGGTGGAATGTATGACTTCAGCCAAACTTCGGTGAAAGAATTTAAGTTCCATTGCAATCTGAATGGCCAGATTAACAATGTTGTGGGAGCTTTCACGAAAGCAGAGGACGGAAATTCGTTAGTCATGTCGGCCAAAGGAAGCAGTGCGTACCTAGAGTTGGACTCGTTCAACTTTACTGGAGTCACACATTTGTCCATTCCTGAGCCCGAACTTGTAATGACCTTCGAGAAAAACGGCCGCTCCATTGTTGCCAAAGGCAAGCTAGAAGTTAATAACTCGAATCCACAAAAATCTGTTACCTTTTTAGTTGAGGACAATGGCTTGAATGTTTTCCAAATTACTGCCAGAAGATACAGTGACAATCAGAAAACGGAGCATAGCGTTGACGTGCAGAGCCATTTCGGAAAGTCGAAATCTTTCTTTGCCAGCCAGAAAACAGGTTTGTCCAGCCAGGGTAAAACCATCGAAACGAATCTCAAATTCATTGCTGATAGCCAGAACTTATTAGCCAACTTTGTGGGTAGTGTAAGAGTTGGAGTCAAAATTGACATTCAAGCCAAAGTTAATGGCGACTTCGTCATACCATTCATCAACGACAGAACTGCCAGTGCCAAATTAGTATTTGATTACATGGAAAATTCAGTCGCAGCTGCCGTGGCTACTGGAGAACGAGACATTTTTACCATGACTCTCGACAAACAAGGGGAGAAGTTTGTTATGGATTTCTTTACCCCTCTCACCAAAAACGTAGTTATCCGTTGCCAGTACGTTCCAGGTGGCCTTCGAAAGTTTCTCTTTGAAATTGAACGAGAAAGCGAAACCCTCATGAAATTGGATGCTCAAATTCGTCCAGAGGAATCCCACTTTGAATTTGCAACTCGTTTGATTTCAATTGAACCTATGGCTTTCAGAGCTGAATACAATGAGGACGGTGGCAAGAAGATCATTTCGGCCAGATACAGTCAAGGGGCGGATACTATCGAATTGGGAGCATATTTATTATCTAAAGTGGAGAATGTGGCATTCTATGAGACCAAATTCGTTTTAAAGAGCACCTTCGAGAAATGGGAAGATATTCAGTTTGAAGTACGGTTCGATTATGCCCACCATAAATTTGACGTGATCTCCTCACTGCAGTGGGCAGCTGACCGGCGCATGCATCTATCTTTTGTAGGATCACCATATTCTGGAATTAGGTTTATCTTCACCAGTCCATTCGTTAGTTACGAGAGAGTAAGCTTTATGGCTGAAAGACTTTTTGAAGAATACAGAATAACGGTTCACTTGACTGGAGAGTGGTCGGCCATGAAGATGGGCATGATGTTAATCTACGAGCCTGGTGAAGTTTCGCTGACTGTTAATAGTCCATTCCGTGGATTTCAAGAGCTTAGTGCCCTATGGAAATATAACAAAGAACCGTTGGAAACTAATTTGATTCTTCAACTTAGCCCAGACAAGAAAATCGAGTTAGTTGCATTTGCCGACCTTCATGCCCAGAAAAGCAAATGGAATTTTTATTTAAGGACACCGTTTAACGATCACGATTCTTACGCGCTAGAAGGAGAATTTGACTTTGTGTCGAACCACACCATCAGAGTGCTCGTGGAAGGGAAGGGACAGAAATATGAGACTAGTGTGAAATATGGAAAAGTTGCTGGGAAATTACAAAGTATTCATTTGAATATTAACACACCTATGAAAACACTCAGGAATTTCGATTTGGATGCTAGCTATAACTTGCATGGGAACAAAAGCCAGGCCGTAATCGCCGTTAATGCAAATGGCCAGTTATTCGAGGCCTCAGGAAATGCCTTGAGAAAGGAAGACGGATTTAACTTCGATTTTGAAACGAGCTCCCCAGTACCCCAGTTCGAGCGCTTCCTGATTAGTGGACGAAGCAAAATGACTGGAGAAAATCAAATAGCCGATCTATTTTTCAAGTTAAACGACACTTCGATCCTGTCTTTCATGGGAACTGTGGAGCGTAACCCCACACATGGATTCAAAGCCCACCTGAAAATGATGACTCCTCTTGGCCCTTTGAACAACTGTGGAATTCAGACTAGTTTTGTGAGAGGGAAAGATGAGACTAAACTGGAATCAAGTCTTTATTGGAATAAGGAAGGAAAATCAATTAAGATGGAAACCCGATTGACGGAAAGCGAATTTGGGTTACAGCTGACGACTCCATTTTCGATATTAAGGAAAATCCGATTTGACGGCAAACTCATTCCGACCCAAAAACATTTCTTCCTTCTTTCGACAGTAGAAGTGGATGACTACAAAGGACGAGTTTATCTTGAATGGAAAAATCTCCTACCGAGCCATTATGAAGTAACTTTTGATATGTCCACGCCATTCCCAAACTTCGATAAACTTTTCACCAGTTTGAACTTTAATGCTCACCCCACCAGCCGATTAGTCGATGGAAAATTTCTGCTGCTAACCCCGTTTGAAGCTTTTAGAAAAATGGAGGCACTCCTGAAGTTTGAGAATAACAATTTCATGAAAACTGATTTACTAGTTAGTTTGAATTTACCCTCGTTGGATTATTCGATTGAAGGTACAATGGAAAATGACGGTTCTGGAAATTCCGAAACCAAGTTAATTATCAACACACCACATCGCAATCTGGAAACTGTAACTTTCAAGAGTAATTTTCTGTACGTTGACAATGCCGAAAGAGGAGCCACAATCTCCTTGACAACGCCTCACAGTCAGCATAACATCCGAGGAAGTTACGTTCTCAAGATCGGTAACATCGGGTTCGAATTGGGTGCAGATTCCATGCTTCTGGCACCATATTCGCCTCTCGCCATTCAGAGCAAGTATAATCATGACGGAAGCAATGCCCGACTAGCAATGGCCATTGTGTGTGCAGAAACCACTCACGTAATATCTTGGACTCAGGCCGCAGATTTGACAGCTTATAATGGAAAAATTGAGTTTGAAAAATCACTCGGAGATTTAGATAGTAAAGACAGTTGGTACGTTGAATATTTCGTTGATTTGCCTGTTCCATCCTCGGATGCTGGCATGACCGTTACCACTAATGCCATCCACCAACGAGGAACCGTCAAAACTCAAATGGCATCAGTTGCACTTGCGATTAAAGAGGAGGGACGCTATTTTGATGCCATCTTTTTATTCAAACCGAACGGAGTAAGGCACATGTTGAGTGCAAAATACAGAATTATGGATCAGGCGTACATGGAAGGAACTTTCGAAATGCAATCTCCTGTTTTGCCCTCCAATGAGTTTATTTTAACTGCAAAAATGAATAACAAAGACGCTGCAGTGAAAGCATTTGTTGGCAAGGTGGAAAATTCTTTCACTGTCAGTTATAAAACGAGATCTTCCGATTACGAAGCGGTACTTAAAATTAATGCACCTACTCTGGACATTACGGATTTCACCATCACTAATAAGCTAACCCTAAGAAGCAATTTGTTGAAAGGGGAAGTGGTGTTACGGACCTCCAAAACTATTCACAGCATTACCACGCTTTTCAGTAGTACACCCAAAGAAGCTGTATTCAGATTGAACTTGAGGACTCCATTTGGTGGCTTGGACAGTTTCATGGTGGACGGTCGGTTGACAACGGAGGCTGAACAGCAACTGAGTGCCATCCTTAGCATTACGTTCAGGCGGTTGATCCACAAAATGACCATGAATTTAAATTACGACCAGTCTAACGTAAACGGCAATCTTCTGTTGGAATCACCATTTTTGAAGTCGAAATCGTTCTCCGTGCAAATGCAGTTGGCGAGAGCTGGATCGAAAGGAGGCAGCGGGCTGCTCAAAATAATGTCAGGCGAAGTGTTTCACAAAGGTAATAATACTAAATTGTTTGCAATGTTTTGTCTCCTTCTAATTTAAAAAAGTGTATTCCTGTTTCCAATTTAATTTTCGTACAAATACTAATCTGTCATTTTTTTCCCCATTTTTAAGGCCAATTCAATGTTGCATGTGACGACAAAGAAACCACAGCTGAAATTCTTTTGGAAACTCCTCTGTGGGATTTGAATTCATTGGCCGTCAAGTCAAGATATTTAAGAGAAGGATATCAACGATTAGATGCAAATCTGTTAGTTACTACGCCGCAGAACACTCATTCCTTCGGATGCAAATTTGACCAGGACCAGATGCAGAGGCAAGTTCACCTAAGTGCGCACACGCCCTACTTGAAATCTGGACCATTCTCCATGACTATGAACACTACAAATAATTTAGCGTCGTTAGCCATTGAATTTACTATCCATACCCAGAGGAATAATCACACTGGCATCTTTGAGGTACTTAAAGCTAACCGAGGAAGAAGTTTACGAATGACGCTGGAAACACCTTTCTTGAATATAAACACGCTCAGCTTGCAGGCCAGCTTGATTGAATTGAGCAGCAACAAATTGGAAACTTCGCTGGAGTTCAACTTCAGGGACATTTCTCATCTGGTCAACGTAAAGGCCGAATATGGAAATGGCAAAATTGATTATGACATCAATGTACAGACTCCAATATTCAATATAGGATACATTTCCTGCAATGGGCAGTTTTCATTAGTCGACCGTAACCGCATAAATATTGATACCACCATAAGTTCCAAGTCTGGCAAGTCCTTTTCCATGCATGGCTTCCTACAACGCCGCTCGCACGAATTACTGAATGGCCAATTGGAGATAAATGCACCGGGAATGGATCCAATTGAAATTGCTGCCGACGTATCGAAATTTTCCATTCGGGGCATAACTGCCAGCATCACGGCAAAGACTCCATTGGGACCACACGGAATATGGGTTCAATTCAGACGGGAAAGCAATAACTTTGAATTCCAAGTGAAACTTGATTCCAACTTGCTGCCTTGCCAAACCCTCTTGTTGACGGGCAATTTTACCATCTATTTGCCAATGCACATTGAAGGTGGCTTTGCCTTGCAAACCCCCGGGAAAGTGTTCCAGTTTTCCAGCAATTACCGAAACACGGATTCCAATAACTTGGAAGGCGGCTTTACTATCGTCACACCATTCCAAGGCTTGCCATTGCTCAGGGTGAATGGAAATCTTGCGCGGAATCAGAAAGCCGACGGTTTCGACGGCGGATTGGAAATGCACACCACGGAGAGTGGACAGCCGGAAGCAGCCCTTTACCTGAAATTTAATAAAGGCACCGACAAACGCGCTCTCATAATTTTTAGCCTTCAGATCCCAATGCTGGGGTACAGAGACGTTTCCTTCAACTACGGATCCGAGATACTGGAAGATTCCAGCCGTTTTATCACCCTCAAATTTAAATGTAACAACTATATTTACGGCTATGAAGCCACGATCTTGAGGAAACCAGGACTAAGGGACATCCAAGTCAAAGCATATGCAGGGCAGATGCTATTTGCAATGAAGACCACTTTGGAAAGAAAGGCCAATGAATACAAAATCGATTTCGTTCTCGAGACGCCCATCAAACCGTTTGAAAATATTGAATACAATATGAGGCACATAGGGGAAAGCACCGGACACTACATTCTTCAGCATAGAATTTCTGGGACAGAATTTAAATACGGATTTAATGGGGAGTTCGATTTTGTCAACAGGCGCAATTTCGACGGTAACGTCGCCATCGAGACCTCCTTGAAAGGCTACGAAAAGATCGGTTTTAAATGGCAAAAGATTTCCAAGGATGAATTCGTTCAATATGTGTTCGAGCAAACTTTGGCCGAAGTGCCCACGGTACATCTTCTCGTGGAGAATCGGCAGCACGGTTTCGACGGCAATGGAAAAATAGAATTATCCACACCATTCGAAATGCTGAAAACCGCAGATGCTTTTTACAAATACGATCATTCGAACGAAGACGTCAATGCCAATATCGGTATGGATCACAACGGTCGGAAATTGTTTCGCATTAATGCCATTTCAAAGCCAGGCACCAAAATAGTTGAAATCATCAATCCAATTCAGCCTATTACCATTCAGTATACGTATGCCATTAGAGATAACGCAATAGTAGTCCAAGGTGAATACTGCTGGGACTCCAGCCGAAGAAGCAAAGCCACCATTGGATTCGATGCAAAAATCACTAAAACGGATAGTGGCCGACAAATTGTGCTTCGCACCATCCATCCGAATCGACCACTCAAGATCATGTTCTCCGTGGAGACCACCAGGGGTGTAATTGTGCAGAGCGGAGAGATTTCTTGGGGTGAATCGGAGGAAAGCTCCATTGGATATGTAATCAAAACTCAAAAAATGACAAATGGCAAAATAATGATTCACAATGCCAACACCCAAATTCTGTTGCCATTCAATGTTCTTGAGTTTGATAGCCATTGGGAAAAGGATGTAACTACTGCCAAGTATGTCATGGCATTCCTATGGGACGCTGCGAGGGACAGGAGCAAAATGATGGAAATATCTTTCGAACATCAGTCCATGAATGAACGAATGGAACCCGGGCTCTGGACAACTGCAAGCTTTAGGTATCCAAAATTGAATCAGGTGAGATTACAATTTATATTTAAAAACTTTTTCTTGATTCTACTGAAATTGAATTGTGGATAACTACTAAGTTTCCTTTGAAATGATTTCATTATTAATGGAGAATACAGCCCTCAGAAAAAGTATTTACCAAACGATAGTGCATGTCAAAAACAGTACATAAGCTTATCCAAATTTGGGCAACCATGTTCAGCCTAGTTTTTTAAGACTTAAGATGCATCCCTGTATGCAAGCAATGCGAAATAGTGACATGTCATGCAAACAAAAGCATTGCCATTGCATGACACTTTAATATTCCGCACTGTTTGCATACAGGGGTGCTTCATAAGTCGTTTTTATGTTTCTTTCTGATTTCTTTAAAAGTAAACTACTCTGCACTCCGTAGACAAAATTTGGATTAGTTCTATTTTTCCTATGCTCTATCGTTTGAAAAATATTATTTCTGAGGGTTGCATTCCCCTTTAAGATGGGTATTCTTGCCGAGTTTAATTCTTGTATTTTTTTTTCTTCTTACGAAATTGTTTCCTGATTAGGGACGCTAAGAATTTTGATAGAATCATAGTTAATCCTAACTATGAAAAATTTATCTTAATAGAACATTACGCTTCATGGCGAATTTATCAACAATCCGGACAGAACCAACAGTCTTTTGGAATTGATCTACGGTCAGACACCAGAGGAAAAATTCGTCTTGAAAAGTACCTTGTCAGATTTGTCAACCACATCGACCGGCAATGGCTACAGCTTGGATGTGAGCATGAAGCACCCTCCGTCCAACATTGACGTCAACGTGGTGTCCAACTTAATTAACAGCAGCCAAGAAATGGGAGCAGGAATGAAATTTGCCTACATGGATCGTTTTGGCCAGTTCAAGAACCTGGAATTGAGAAGCAAAATACTCAAATTGAATAATCATATTGGAGTGATGGTATGAATTAAATGGATATAAATGTACTTCTCATTGCTTAATGAACTCGTGAGTTTATGCTCTGGCTTGCTTATTTTCAGATGAAATCTCATGCCAATAAACTCTTGTTGAGCGCAAGATTAAGGGACCAGCAAAACGGTTACATGATGCACTTGGAAAGTCAACTGAACGACATGGAACCAATCACTGCCGATTTACTATTGCAGCAGAAAGATTTGCCCATGGCCACATTTAATGCCGTTTATGATCCAAGTAAGATTTTGCGTCACAGTTTTATTTTATGCCAGATAATCCATATGAGTTCAGATATAAAAATATATTTTTTAAATTTATATACTTAGTTTAATTAGTGATAATTTCCTGTATAAGATATTATATGTACCAAAGATTTTCTGGAAACAAAAACAAAAATTTGTTATTTGAAAGTATAAAAATAAACAATAAATGTAATATTTTTCACGTCGACAGGAACAAAGAGAAGCTTAAATGTTCGAGCAGGAATGCAAGACATGAAAACCATAGTGATGGATGCTCATCGAACGGATGAAAATCTTGTGATCGAAGAGATGAGTCTGCTGATGAACCTGAATCGATCAAAGGAGTTCATCACTCGTTTTAATTGGCGTCCTAGTGTGCTCAAGGAAATTGAGGTAAATCATTTTTTAAATGTATCTTGACAATATTAAATCGGTGGCTTGAAATCTGCATTATTGACATTGTGAAAAATTAAATTAATGCAGGTATTTGTCCCTCTATTGTAGGAAGGTTTTGGAGCCAAGATACATTCAATTTGCGGAAATGTTCGTGATTTCATGAACGAATTTATGAGCGAAGCAGCTTTCGAGATCAACCATAAATCCATCGCATTGAAACAATCCTTAAC
>JAQFYV010000388.1:0-11784 GCA_034695065.1 Choneiulus palmatus | reverse complement strand
TTATCTAGTTTTTGTTGTTCGAAAGTATCTCTCATATTCCAAACGAACGTCTCAGATCGATAACCCAATATGCCTAACGCCCACTACGGATCTTTTTTTTTTGTTTCAATGATTGATTTGTATGCATTTCAATAATTGTGCTTGATTTTTAGGCTATCCTTCTTACACTCTGAATCCATCAATGATAGTGAATCATCAATGATAGGCGCCATTTTGTTTAGTTTACAATGAATGGCATAAGCCCTGGCAGTAGCGAATTGGTGAATTGAGAAAGTGGCGCTTAACTGTTTGCATTACTAAGTAGTGCTACTTCCGGGACTAATGATGGCATGTGAAGCACGCAAATGGATAAGCACACAAATGGATGAACACCTGATATCATAGTCAATGAAAAATTAATTCATCATTCCGTGTTTCGTGACATTACTTTAAATTTCCATTTTTTTTTTTTTTTTGAATAGTATTTTGGACTAGAAATACAAGTCGGCCTGTAACAAATGAATTCTTTTTTTCACCATCTTGAATATGTTTCATTTCATTATTTATAAGAAATGAAGAAAGAATGTTAAGGAATTGTTTTCCTGTAGGTAGTATTAGGTGGGAACATGGCAAGAACTTAAAATTTGGTATTTTATTTTGTTATATGTAGTCGGGATGTTATAAGTAAATTAAATTCAACACAGAACGCGGAAAAGTATAACTTTTAATAACACTCCATATTTTGATTTCCGCTATTTGAAAAGTTACACTAGATGATAAATTTGGACATTTGAAAGTTACGAGTTCTCTACTTACAATGTATTTATATTTTGCATGTCATGTTTATATAGAGAAATACATCAACAAATGTTATTTCCATACTTTTTATAAAACAAATTTACAAGTATATAGAACACATTTCATACCCTGTTATGATATTTCCATACTTTTTATTAAATAAATATACGAGTATATATACATGAACACATTTCATACCCTCTGTTTATTAAATGAGTTACATTTACATAAGTTAACTTATGAAGTAACAAATAAACGAAAGGAATGGAAACACATGGGAATAAAGTAACAAATAAAAAAATGTCATTTCATTTCTATTATGATATGATTTACATGAGTTTCCAATAATAGAAAAGTCACCTTGATAACAATATATTAGTTTCATTTGGGTTAGTAAGACGTGAAAGTTGTGGAAGAAATGTGTGCATAGGGATTTTAGGCCAGTTTTCCTAACTCACAATATCTACAGATTTAAACCTCGAACAACCTCAAAAACCGGAAGCAGTACGACTTCAAAGGAACTGAAGCGACCTTCTCCAACCACAATGTACACGAAAAGAAGCAGAGCAATACCTCAGAAACTGAAGATCAACCTTAAAAGTAGAAGAATTCCTCAGAAGTTATAAACAGAAAGCAACCAATTTTCTACAACCAAAGAAGGAATTGGACCCAGGATCTGATGAGCTATGGCCTTGGTAATAGGTTGTGTAAGAGTCAAAAGTTCAGTGAATAGTTAGTACATAGGTAACAAATTACAGAAAGAGCATAAGTCAATACGCAAAATGGATATAACAAATGGTACAGAATAAATAAGAAAGAACACTCAATAATCAAAATAAATTAATAAATTGTTGACGATATTGTTGTTCATAGTTGAAGAGCTGCCAAAGTTGCACACTATGTCAATGTAGAATCTGTAAAACAAAACACATTAAGTAATTGCTTACCACTCATGAAAACAATTATATAGACCATCCATACCCATAGTGCCTTCACTTGTTTATGAACAATTTAAATAATTGTAGGCCTTCCCGAAATCATTGTTGAAGCCAACTAAACCTAGAAATTATGAGTCATTATTATTCACCGTAATGTGCATAATATCAAGAAAACATTTCATTCAAAATGCAGGCAACCTACTTTCTTTCAGTGAATTATGCAGCTGCCAGCAAAAGAAATCCATTCAGTCCACTGCACCAGTATAGACCTGTAAGCATGGATCAAGACACCCTTCTGTACTAGCTAAGGAAACTGCTTTTTGTTGCAATCACAAAAGCGAAGAATAGTTAAGTATAAGTGTGTCCTGATTTGTCAAACGATACACCTTGTGTGCTTATTTATGAAGGATACACCTTATGAGTTTAGATGAAGGATACAACATTGTAGCGATATCAAATCTATGCAGAATCCATGATAAACCTGAAAGCAGAAATCTGACAAGTTTTAAGCAAACAATGTATTAACATATCTTTTCAACATTTAATAATTCTCGCCACTTATTAAGTGTATATTCTTCTAGCAGATATCTCCATTGGTAAAGGATTTTTTCTGTTGTAGCAGTGAGATCAAAATGGCTAATAAGGAGTTTTGATTATAAAGTGAAAATTCAGTAAAAATACAAGTTTGTGCTTAAAAATTCTAAGGATACAGTTCAATCTCACTCAACAATCAAATCTGGAAAAAATACTTTAGAAATCATATACGTCGCCAATTTATTTATGTATAATACATCCAATGAATCCTGCAAATAAAACTAGAAATTAGTATATGTCAAATTGTACAATTGAATAATTTCAAACAAACAGAAAAGGGTGGAAGGAGGCGAGTTGCCCTATACTTGCCCCATTCCACAAAGTGTAACATCACAAAGAAAAAGAAGAAAAAGTCGAGACTACAATTACCATTACCGATATTTCTGAAAACAATAATTGCAATTTTGTTAACAGTAAGCGGTCCGGAATTCCTAACCATGCACTAAATATAAGTAGGACATACTGATGTCCAAGCTCAACTCCCGGCAGGGCCGTCTTAGCATGTGATTTTTCACTTTGCAACTTTTGCAATGTTAGTTGAGGAAGTGGCTCATAATATTCTTGCAAATAATCTATTAAGATTAGATTTTATTTGACAAGACTAGCACACCTCAACTAATTTGTAATTGTGATTAATCAAATTTCGAGAGAATGGACAAATTCAGCATTCGTCAAATTTAATTTGAAGACCAAGTTCTGAAACTTAGTGCCAAATTAAATATGCTTAATTCCCACATGGAAAGCAAATTAAAAAAAATTGGGACTAGGTGGTAAACCAAGAGTGATGACAGCTTGACCTGGGACAGCCCTTAGCTCGAAAATACACTTAAAACTATTGAGGATCGAAGAGATTCAAAACGATCCAACATTGCTCCACGATGACCATCTCTAAGCGATGGTCAAAGTAATTCAAAGTCAGATCGCTCGCCAATCTGCCATCACCCTTATTGTTTACCCCTTCAACCAAATAGCATTCATTTGGCGACAGTAGGGTACTGCGTTGAATTGAATTAAGTACACATGCTTAATTCTCATATATGGAAAAATCACATTTTTTAATTTGAATACGACGTTGAACAGAGTGATGCCCGCATGACCTGGGACAATCCTTAGCTCAAAAACCGACTAACTATTTGGGTCCGCAAAGCTACATCGATGTCATTCGGCCATCACTCTCGTTCACCCTGTTTTATCCGGGAATTGAACCGCTGAAAACATGAAAAAGCAATGTAAAAACCGGCTGAAAGAAAATAAACATTAGTACAAGGATAGAAACACTAAGCTATGCACAGTTTATCCATCAAACAAATTTTTGTAGTTACAGAAAAGTGAAAGTTAGGGCAATTATTGAATTCATTGAATTTAAGATGTTAAAATTAGTTATTTGCCAATTCGGCTATTTGTTTGTTGGAAGATTGTCTCCGGACCAATTCAGCAATGCAATAATGGTGCGGAACAACCTTTTCCGAAATACTCTGTGCTAATATTTCGGAGTTTTGTGTCAAAACCCAGGTTGCTCCACTAGAGAAATTATTTCCTACTGTGACTTCATCCTAAAAGCTTGACGCCCGAAACTGGAACTTTGTCCGAGTCTCCAGGGCGTTTCTTCAAAAGTTGATATATTCCAGATTTTCATAATCGTAGTAAGAATACCGTTGTACGGAGCACATAAAAATAATACGAAGCACAATTTCCTTTCTGAAATGAATAAAAAATGGAAATTTTAATTAAGCCAACAGCTCAAATCTGGCTTACACAAGTGCATTCAACATTTAGTCCTAAGCCAAAATAAGTTGAAAATCACAAATCTTTAGATTTAATAAATCCATTGATGTGATTCACATCTTTTCAGTTTACAGGGATGCATAATAGCATCATATCTTCAACATGCATTGATAAGTCTTATTACATTTTGCAATTCTGCATTTTAGTCTAATTGAAAAAATTGACTAGTTTATATATGCACCCCAGGATGAGATAGAGGCGATAATCCATAGTGAGATGGTGCTGCTGTGTTTGGAAAAGGGCAGTAAGTAGGGAAAAAAAGATTTTACAAAGATCACAAAATCATAATTATAAACGTTTACATTGACATTACAAGGGAAAATAGTTACTGCGATTTATCAAACAACGTGTTGGATGTGGATTGTGGCAGAGACTTACTGCACCTTTTCAAAACTATGGCAGCAGTACTGGTGATGTGTTATTATTGAAGCATACCATTTAATAATTGTATGCTTTAATATTATTAATCATACATTTGGTGCATTTGAGTAAAATGCAGAATATAATTTAAATTATATATTTTAGTCAAGATGCCTTAAATGGATGACTATATATGCACCATAACACAAGGCAGTACCATATTTATTTTAATTAATTAGGACATCAACAAACACAAGATGGAACGCTGAAAGGGGAAGACCATCTTAAAATATATTTTTTTTCAAATGAATACAGGTACATTAAATGAAACACCATTCATAAGCTTTCAAATACGTCATGCCTAAATTATTTTAATAATTTCGGAGAAATTCACGGTTGAAATACCAATTAATAACATGTTAATGACGACACATTGTCACATTCTAAAATGCACGTGCAACGCAACACATTTGAAACAAATCGCGTGTCACGTTTGCATTAATGAAAGGAAATAAGCATAACGAAATTGAGAATGGCATTTTGTACCGTTGAAATAAACCTTTTATCTGGGTAGTCTTCCCCTTTAATACTCATGCATGATTTAATAAGATGGAACTTCGAAACTTACCAGGAAAACACAGTAAACATGTGGAGCTGATGATTGTCCCGCACACAACCACAAGCAATTTGATTTCGAGGATTCCACATGATGGAAATTCCTTGAAATAAAAAAAGACACCAATAATTGCATTTTTATTTACAAAAATGAAAGGGAATGTTATTCTTTTAAAACTCATAATATCACAAGCAATCAAAGTCAAACAACAACCACCAAATAATGAATTAAATTAGTACAGAAAGCAAGCTTTAGGCCTATATTCTCGAAATTTCACAATTATGTTATGGTTAGCTATTTAATAAATAAAAAAACTACTAATGGCAGAAATACCGTTGACATGTTACTGACGTTGCCGACCCATCTTTTTCAATGCACGTGGACAATAATCTTCACGTGCAATGCATCACATTTTAAGTAAAATCACGTTAATAAATTCTTTGAATATACGGGTCAACGACATCAGTAACGCTTAAATTCAAATTTTTTTTTTTTTGATTGTTTATTAAATAACTACGTATAACTTTAGTACGGAAATTTTAGTAATCGTATTTTATGAATGTTTTAGAAATAAATTCTAGGGTGGTCTTCCCCTTTAAATAAATCAAAATAGGCACTTAATATAACTAAAAAAATGTTAAATCTCATGAGATTTCATTTAATTACAGCCTTTCCAACAAAATATAAAACAACCGAAATTCGTAAAAATTCAATTAATGCACCCAGGTTCAAGTTACAAAATTTATTAAATACCGGTACACGTGCACTGCACGACAATGAATTTAAAAGAGAATTCAATAATTTTCGTAATGTCTTGAAAAACTTGCAGATTAAAAGTATATTCAAATTTTGGGATCTGTTTACTTAGTTTAAATGCAAGAAATAAGACAAAAACGAGGTTTCGAAACGAGTGGCAGCGGCAATCAATGACGAAATCCATTTTGACCTTGGGTCAAGAAGGATTTAGTCATCAATTGGAACTTCGTGTACAACAGTCTCATGGAACCGGTTGTTGGTTAAACAAAGAATTTAGAGAGTTGCTATTGGATATGCACTATTTTTTGTTTACACTATCGTCTAGAAATAATTTTTCGGGTGGTCTCCCAATTTAAGTTATTTTGAAACTTTAATTTCAAAATTACTATGAAATTCCTTGCGTTGTTTTAAAGGAATTTCGAAGATGCCGATTGAAAAAAAAAACGCCATTTTTTCCATTTGACAATGAAACGCACTATTTTTTTTACACTATCGTCTAGAAATAATTTTTAGTGACTCAATTTCAGTAATTTTGACATTTAATTTCAAGAATTAATACGGAATGAATTCCTTAGGTTTTTTAAAGGAGTTTTAAAGTCTCCGATTGAAATAACCCCGCAATTTCAATTTGACAATAAGACCTACATTTTTCTCTCATATCCTTATAGCCTACTGTACAATTCCTAATTTCGTCATCAACCATCGAATTATTAACAACCTTCAGATGTGCCAAAAAACATTTGATTCTAGACACTCCTAAATTTTAATTTTCTTGCTCTATTTTAAGTTTTTATAAAAATTCTGGAATTATTCATACCAAAAAATGACAGCATTCATTGAAAAATACATAAAAGTTATCAGTAACTTGTTGGAATACAAGGATTACTTCTTTAATTAAGGATTAATATCCTTTTATAGTGGGAACAGCCATTACCATGGGTGCATATATGAATCCATCAGGTTGGTGACCGACTAAAATGCAGAATTACTATACATGTCTTTAATATACATTGCTATAATGCTTCTTAGATATTTCATTTCAGCATTTTAGTCAGATCTACCAAATGGATGAATTCATTTATGCACACCAAGTCTATGATTAACCCAACTTTCTAAATTTTGGCATATAATTTTTCACCAAGATTTCACAAGTACTGCACAGAATTTAAAAGGGTAGACCACAGTAGACAATTTTTTTTCTTTCAATAGCAGGCCTAAAGTGAAAAAAAATAGTATTCCTAAAATTTCACAACTATGTAATGCATAGTTTTATAAGAAATTCAAATAAATTTGAGATTAAAACCGATGCTGACGTTATAGACCGGTTCATTTGAGTTAAGAACAATGTACTCAGTGCTCGATTGAAAGGGTTATGACGTCAGCATCAGTTTCATAAATTATTTTCATTTTTCATACAATAACTATTTATAACAGTTTTAAAATTCTAGGAATATGCCTACTATTTCCTTTTTTCACTTTTACTAATGAAAGAAAATTTTGGTTTTCCCTTTAAATCAAAACACATAATTGAAGAGAACAATTCTTGTTCCGCCCTTCAAATCTCTCATGAGGCGCCCCCATTTGTAAAACTTGAAATTATGAACTGTGAAAATGGAAGCTATATATGGAGGCATCAATTGAAAGGGCACATTAAAAACCATACCCAACCTAAATTTTAGAACTTGTATCCAAATTTGCATAACATTTTAAAAATAATATCAACCCATTTTTTAAATTTTAATTTATGGTAGGCCTACAAATAGATTTAAAAAAAACAGTTACTTGTAGGAAATCTTATTTAAATGTTGAACTAATTGATTATTAAAACAATTAATGCTGCATGACCACCACGTGTTTGAGGTTAAAAGTTGTAAAGTTACGTTAATACGTTTACACGCCAATTTGTACCCTGAAAAATTTAAGTTACGGAAAATCGCAATCAATTATTGCAGAAAAAGTTTTACTACCCGTAATACTCTTTGTTAAATTCCATGCATCCAAATTTAACAAAGACACATATGAAAGTCATACATTCCAAAAATTCTTCGTTGGAAACTGTATATTCCAAATACTTTTATTTTTACGGGTGAATTATAATTACTTCTGAAATTTGTTGATTTTCGTGTGAAATTTCTAGCATTTCAAAAAAATTTATAATCTAAAAATAAAATAAAAACTACTACTAAAGATTCAAAAATAAAATGTTGAAACTTACCACGCAATCTTTTTGTCACCCTCATCATCACATCTGAATTCCAAAAAAGAAAAAAAAAGAATTAATTACAAGCCAGATTTGTAAGTAAGTCTAATTTGCAAGTACAATTCAAAATTATAAAATTAACATTATTCTCATGCATTAGAATAATTGATAAAACAATTTTAACAATATATTTAAAATTACTAGTAACTTAGTGGAAAACTAAACATAAATTAGCAATGAAAACCCAAAACCCATATGTTTCACTAAATAAATTTAAAGTTAAAAAATCCAAATGATCTCAATGAATGGCTGAGATATACTAACCAAAATTTCCTCCAGATCTGAAATTTGGGGACAATGCACAAGCCTTTATAGTGTAGCTACATCCTGGATATTTGGTGGGCGGGGACTATATTTGCATAAAAAGTTCTTGGACCAATAATGATTGACCTTTATGTTAATTTCGTAATTAAACAGCATTTTTCGTATGAGAGGTAAGTGATAAATGCCCCATCCAAGGTCCAAAAATAATAAGATTATGCAAATAATAGAGCATTTCCTCGCCTATCTGGTAGAATATTTGGTTAGCAAAAATATGGCCGGAAATGATCTTTGATTTTAATTTTGTAATAGGTTTCGAGTCCAAACAAAGTTTTGGAAGGTACCTTGTGAGAATATTTTTCTAACAAAATGTGCTCATTTAAAGGGGAAGACCACCCTAGATAAAAAAATTTTTCTTGCAAAAGTGAAAACAAAAATAGTATTCCTAAAATTCCACTACTACGTTATGCATAGTTATTTTAGGCCTATACAAAATTAAAATAAATTTGAAAGAAAACTGATGCTGACGTCATAGCCCTTTCCTTCGAGCATTGAGTACATTGTTCTTTGCTCAATGAACCGGTCTATGACGTCAGCATCAGTTTCATTTAAAATGTATATTAATTTTTTTTATAGAATAACTATGCATAACATAGTTGTGAAATTTTGAAAATATTATTTTGCTCCCTTTACTATTGAAAGAAAAAAATTTCTAGAGTGGTTTTCCCCTTTAAAGGGAAAGTCCACCCCAGAAAAAAATATTTATCTTTCGAGAGTATACATTAATTAAAAAAAATACTGTTCCTAAAATTCCACTACAATATTGTACATATTTTATTTTATAAAAACTGAAAATAAATATGAATTCATACTGTTGCTGACGTCATTTGGTCTTCCATTCAAGCAATGATTCGTTCCAAAATTTGGCGCATTGCACGTGAAAATTACATTGGGTGTCTTGGATTTGCACGTGTATCGCTAAATTTGTCTATAAAATAATTAACATGTCATTCTTATTTCGTCCATTTATTATGTTTACCCTAAATTTATTATTCCATAAATATGGATAACATAGTTGGCTATGTATTTAAAAAAATTAAAGAATAATTACTCTCAATAATGTTGATTACAATTTTAATTTAAATTCTCTTATATTATTTTTTGCTGCCTTACACATGAAAATTTAGTAAAAAAAAATTTACCATAAAGTGAGACTTTCACTTCGAGCAATTCTGAAAATTTCATTCTGAAATGTATTCATTAAAATTTAACTGAAAATTTCCAATTTTATTTTATTATTTTTATTAGTTACTGAGTTTCTGACTGTCTATGGATCAAACCTAAATATTAATTTTTCTGTTTATAATGTAATTATTATTTTTCTGTTTATAATGTAATTATTAAAGCAATTCTTTAAATTTCAGTCTGAAATGTATTCATTAAAATGTTAACTGAAAATTTCCAATTTTATTTTATTATTTTATTAGTTACTGAGTTTCTGGCTGTCTATGGATTAAACCTAAATATTTATTTTTCTGTTTATAATGTAATTATTATTTACTGGTTATAAACAATTAGTTAATTATTTACTGGTTATTTGTTAAGAAATAATATTTTTTTGTTTACGGTTGTCTTCACAAATTACTAAAAATAATTAACCCCAAATTATTTCCACTATTTAGCCCGAGTGTAAGCAACGTTATTTCAGTTCTAAGTTAATTGAAATGTAGCAAATGAAGCTTAGTTTTATGTTAATTAATGCTGAATTTAATTAATTTACTTTCATTTGATCTATTTGTAAAAGCACAAGTGGAAATTTCTCTTGGTTCGTCTTTAATATATATCATTTAGAAAATAAAAGTAATGGCATGCTATAGCTATAAGCTTCATTTATTTAGTAAATGCAAATATATTGCACAAAAATACATTAATAACTTAACGCAATTAATTAGCACAGCCAAAGAATAAATTAGTTAACTGGCAAGAATGCATAGGTTAAAATGCAGCATGTTTTCAATTCAATTCAATGCCCAACAATCAGCATATATGCAATGTCATTTGGTAAGGGGGAAGGGGGTAATCCCACTTTAGGGAAAATGCTCACTAAAAGTTGCAAAACGTTTTGAATCAGATTTTGTCAAAAGTTTTTTTAAATACTTTTTTAACAATTAAAGGTGAAGAAGACCATCCTAGACAAATTTTTTTCTATCAATAGTTAAGTGAAAAAAAAATATTATTCCTAAAATTTCACAACAATGTTATGCATAGTTAGTTTATAAAAATTAAAAGAAATTTGAAATGGAACTGATGCTGACGTCATAGATCTGTTCATTTAAGCAGAGTATAAATCAGTACTCCCATAAAAGGGTTATGACGTCAGCATTAGTTTCATTTCAAATTTATTTTAATTACATATAAAATAAATATGCATAACATAGTTGTGAAATTCTAGGAATAGTATTTTCCTACTAAATAGTCTTGAATGAAAAATACTTTTTTTAGGCAGCATGTTTTTAATTCAATTCAGTACCCTACAATCATCATATATGTAATGGCATTTGGTAGGGGGGTAATCCCAATTTAGGGAAAATGCTCACTGAAACTTGCAAAACGTTTTGAATCAGATTTTATCAAAAGTCTTTGAAGGACTTTTTTAACAATTAAAGGGGAAGAAGACCACCCTAAACAATTTTTTTTCTTTCAATAGTAAATTAAAAAATAGTATTACTAAAATTTCATAGCCAAGGGCTATGACGTCAGCATCAGTTTCGTTTGAAATTGATTTTAATTTCTTAGAAAATAACTATGCATAAAATAGTTGTGAAATTTTAGGAATACTATTTTTTACTTTACTATTGAAAGATTTTTTAGTGTGGTCTTCCCCTTTAAACTGCAAGCATTGGAATTTTGTATTCATAAAAAGTTAAAACAAATTAGAAAATGACATCCATAAAAAAATGCAAAATTGTCCACGTGCAGCATACCTTAAAAAATACATGGATTTCCCCTAAAGGTTGTTACCTTTACTTTGCACGTATGTTAGCAGTGATTGCCAACATTTGGGTTGCACATGTTAAATCATCCATTTGGGGCATCTGACTAAAATGCATAATTGCAACATATGTCTTTAATATGCATTGATAAGGTTTCTTAGATTTTGCAATTCTGCATTTTAGTCAGATGCTCCAAATGGACGAGTTTATATATGGTGTTCCTCTTAAATCAATAACTTCCCTGAGCATATCACATTTCCCTGACTTTCCAGGTCAACGATTCCTTGAAAACCCATTAATTTAAGGAGGAGTTTGAGTTGGAGCCGTAATGTTAAATCTCCATAGAGATTTTTAGAATTTCGAGGTTCATTTATTTTTTATCCAAAGGACATAAAAATACATAAAAAATACCAAAATTTGTAGAATTTTAACAGCTCGGACTAG
>JAQFYV010000387.1:0-11792 GCA_034695065.1 Choneiulus palmatus | reverse complement strand
TACACAAAAGTTTTCTTCTTTCAATAGTAAAGTGAAAAAAAATAGTATTCTTAAAATTTCACAACTATGTTATGCATGCATAGTGATTTTATTAAAACATTAAATAAATTTGAAGTGAAGCTGATGCTGACGACATAGACCGGTTCATTTGAGCATATAGAACGATGTACCGAGTGTTCTTAGAAAGGGCTGTGACGTCAGCATCAGTTTCATTTCAAATTTATATTATTAAGTTTTTATAAAATAGCAATGCATAAGATAGTTGTGAAATTTTATAAATACTATTTTTTCCCTTTACTATTGAAAGAAAAAAACTGTCTAGGGTGGTCTTCCCCTTTAAAATAAATTTGTGCATATTGTCAAAGCTTTGATATTGTACATTCCTTTTGTACAATTAAGGTCATTTATTGCATTCCATGCAGACCAACGTAAATAAATAGGGTGCATATATAAACTCATCCATTTAAGGCATCTGCATAACTAAAAAGCAGAATTGCAACATGTTTTTAGCAAACGTTGATAAGGCCCTAAGATTTTGCAATTCTGCATTTTAGTCTGATGCACCAAATGGATGACTTTATATATGCACCCATATAGTATAGGATATAGTATAAACATAAATCCCTTAATAACTCAGAATGAACATCACTAATATAGCGTGCATATATAAAATCATGACTAAAATGCAGAATTGCAACATATGTCTTTAACATGCATTGATAAGGCATCTTAGATTTTTGTAATTCTGCATTTTAGTCAAATGCACCAAATTTGATTAGTTTATATATATATATATATATGCACCCATAGAAATGTATGTCAGGGAGCCACTGGTTTGTTTTTAAGGGGAGGTAAACCATTGAGTCATCAAATCAAAGGTCAAGTTAACTTTTTAACCTACTTTTCCAGTTTATGAATGCAGAAAATTCGCAATTTACCAAAGAAAAATCAATAAAACCGATATTCAATTTGACAATGGGACATAATGGGCTTATAATTTTTAAATAACTTTACTTTTAATATAACAAATAAATTTTTCATGGGAAATAAGTTAAAATTTTGACAGCATGGCATATATGATATACACATGCATGGGCGCTGGTAGCCCCTCGCTAGACACAAGTCTATATGATTACATGAATACAGTATACATGTATATGTATGGATTTATCTCCCTTCACAAGTGAATGCCTATACATATACATGTATGCTCTCTCATGTGCAGTGAAAAATTGACTAATTACATGCATGTTGAGATAGCATGGAGGATCTCTGAATGGCGTAAACAATCAATGATGCTACCATGCATTAACAATGATACTTTTGACAGAAATTATGATATATATATATATAGAAGGGAGTATATTGGTAAAAATGTTTTAACAGAATTATAGGCCTACATTTTTTATTTATGGGGTGAGTATGGCTGTATTAATTTCCTATAAAGATTTTGCAATTCATTTCGGCAACAAATTGTCCCCAGACATAACAAAAATACTAAATTGACGAGAATGCTAATTTCTAGATAGCTTCGAAATCCTATTCCAAAATTTTGCACTAACTTTTTTGCGGCCATTCTGTAAATGTTTTTTTAGCATAAGACTAAGAGCTCGACCCTACCTATCAAATGTTGTCCTCATCAATCAGGTATTTTTATGTATTTTAAGTATATATTTTTTAAAGTTATCTGCAAATTTAAAACCTTGATGCAAAAATCATACATTTTCGTGAAACTCTACCCCCTTGGCTAATATTAGAAAGTACATTGTCCATGTATTTGGTAATAGCCTTCCATATTTATGATCATGATTGTGCTACTATCAAAGGTTTTATTAATCCAAGATGGCGACCATCAGTCCCTCTTTTACGAGCATATTATGAAAATATAGTAAAATATGTCATTGGTGTATAGTTTTCATGTGCTCCTTCAAAATAAGCTGATACTTTGCATTAAACTACGCAATTAAGCCTAATTAATCAATATTAAAATCAGCGAAAGATTTCTGATTGGCAAGTAGATCTGATAGCTCAAGCTTTTTTACTTGTAAATTGCATCGTGTTGTTAGTTGTTGATTTTACTAACCACCAGATGGTTGACTTTGATATTAGTTAATATAAGTTAGGCAGGATACAATTGTTGGCAGCATTTAAAAAAATTAGCAATTTTGATTTTTTTTTCGTGAAAATGGCACGTTTCAAGACATTGTTGGCTTACCGTGAACCAGGGGTAATTGCTCATTTTTTATGGCTTATATGACATTAATGAGAATGTCTGAAATGTTTGAGCTGCAAGAGGAAAAAAAAGGAAAGTTCATTTTGTCATTGGACCAAATTAGTGTTTAAACTAATGCAGTTCATTTTCAATGCTGAAAGTTGTGCAATGCATATTTCATATTTATAATGAGCAGAAGAGAAAAATGTCTTTGCCATGATGCTCTCATTGCTGATGCACTCTCTTACTGGGTTCATGGACTTTTACATCTTGATGAATTAAGATAATGCTCATGAAATGCAGGGTGGTCGTCTACAATGAAACGATACACTTTTGAGAATGCTCATATCGCACCCTAACTGCATATTTTTTGTACAGCCATCTCTATACCATTATAAAGCTTTGTTCATTGGCTACCAATCACCGATTGGGGTCATCGAAATCCAATGAGTCACTTTTGAGTAATAGGCGAAGAACCAAAACAACTCCAAAACACGAATATGGGAATCCCAGGAATATACCTATGGGAGCATAAAATATTAGTCCAAACAATTGACGAATTCTAACATACCGTAAATTTTAAATGTTCCTAAACTGCAGATCCATGGACATGTCTTGGATGACAGACATAGTAACATGAAAGTAGTGTTAAGGTCCAATTCCATAACGAGCGAAAACGAGAAATATCCAAGAAAAGCGTAAAATGGTTGAATTTGCACATGCGAGAATAGAATACACTGTATAGAAAAAAGCTTAAAATGCTTGTGCAATCTATTTTCGCATGTGCAATTCCAACCTTTCTACGCTATTCTTGGATATTTCTCGTTTTCGCTTGTTATGGAGTCCAGCCTTTAGTACATTATATATTTCATTTAAATATAAGCTTTTTATTATTCTCCATGCATGCATTTTGCTTTCCAGTATATGAATACATGGGATAGACGATTTTTGGAGATATTTGAAAACTTATTAAAAGTCACTTTTCCTACATACGCTGTAAAAAAATGTTTAGAAATAGTTGTTAATTCTAAATGACTTTTTGTCAGCTTTTTCTAAACATTTGAACATTTACCCTTTAAATGCTTCAAAAATGTGAATAAAAAGGCATTTATAATAACTATTTCAAATAATTACTTTTTACTATATGTAATAAGGTCCATTATGGGCTATTCGATCGATTTTTATTTTTTTAATTTTATCATATTTATTTTGTCTTTTCATTGGTTTATAGTAGTTGGCCTTATTGGACAACTGTTCCTATGGTTGACCGGGTGGGGGGGGAGGCGAATGTAATTAAATTTCATATTAATTAAGGTACATTAATATAACTTTATACATCGATAGGATTAGGTTAAACCTAATCTCTTGTATGTAATTCATAGTTGATAAGATTTTAATTCGGACAGCCTTATCAGGCAAATCTTCCTTAGATTTTGGTATATAATTAAAGGGGAAAACCACCCTAGAAAAAAATATTCTTTCAATATTATACATTAAAAAATACTAATTTTAAAATTTCACAACTGTTTCATGCTTACACTTCTTTCATCAAACGATGTTAAACTAACTTTGAAACGAGACTGTTACTGACGTCATATAGCCTGTCATTCGAACAAATATATCTTATATCTTTTTTTCCATAGTACATTTCACGTGAAAATTACATTGGGTGTTCAAAATGTGGTGCATTGCATGTGCAAATTGTGTTCTCTGGATCTCAATGTGGATTGCAAAATGTGGCTATGCGACGTCACTAACATGTAAATGTTATTTTGGCCATATTAATTACTTTTATATTAATTTATTATGAAATAACTGTACATAACATACATGTGATATTTTGTGAATATCATTTGATTAATGTATACTCTTAAAAGAAAATTAGTTTTTTTTCTGGGGTGGTCTTCCCTTTCAAGAAACCTTTCTTGGACACCATGTATACTCAAAATTTCACCTATGTAAATTATAATACACTTGTGCACGTCATATAAAACACTCATATACACGTCATTTTTCATGCCATCATATAATCTTCATTAATCAACCACATAGTCATATATATTCTATATCATACTGTGCTATTGGTATATGCATGTATGTAGTATAGGGGCATATTTTTGTAGCTAAGAAAGTTTTCATTATTGCTTTAGTTTCTTAAATGTTAAGTATAAGTGGTTTGGTCTATATGAAACCTCTCAGCATGATAAAAGTTATTTCATTAATTGATTTCTTTAATCAATGTGAAATGGCAAACGTTTTCATAAATGCGTCATATATATATGCACCAAACATTATCTAATGTTTGACAGTGAATGACATTAAACTTTAATTAAATCATGCTCGCTATCCTACGAGGATTTCAATTACATCTAGTGCATGGGAACATCTTGGCTAAGTTGGAAAAGATTTGATGAAATATTTTGTAATTATATATAAACCACATTTCAATTTGGTGCATTTTTTGAAGTCTTTCTATATATACCATTATATACCTTTGATATTTGTGATTAACATGTGTATATATGCTGCTAAATATACATGCACTTTTTCCAATTAAATGCATGATATATATGAAGGGTACTTGTTAATGGTTGAACTATTTCGTGCAATCATTAATTGACTCATTGCATTTATTTTATATCAATAGTTTACCATTTTGGTATATTTCGGTTTTTCTATCTTTGGCATAAATGTAATTTGTAAATTTATGTGTAATTATACACAAATGCAATTGGAAATGCGATGAAATTGGAAATTAAAGGTGAAGACCATCCTGGAAAATAATATTTTTCTATTAAGAGTATACATTCAGATAATGGCATTCCCAAAATTTAACAACTATATGCTATGCTTAGTTATTTAATAAGTTTGAGATAAAATAATTAAATAGCGAAAATACCATTGACGTCATAGAGCCACATTTTTTAGTAGACTCGTAAATCCAGAGCACCAATTATAATTTGGACGTGTATTTGTACCACGTTTTGGAAAAGACAAATCACGTGAATGGAATCATTTTCGTTTGAATGATAGGATATATGACGTCATAATTAACGGTCCCATGCATTTCCAAATTTTATATTTGATAAAATAACTATGAAAAACATAGTTGTGAAATTTTAGGTTAAGTATTTTTAATGTATACTAACGAAAGAAAAAAGTTTTTTCTATGGTGTAATCTTCCCCTTTAAATGTGTTTCATATACCTTGCCTTTTATAGGTATATGATAGTTGCATATAAAAAATAGTCAATATTCATATTGTTATTAGTATATATATGTTTAGCCTATTTACATAGTTTATATTTTCATAAAATCAGAAATAAACTTAAAAACGTGGTATAAAACACCCTATACACCCCCATTGGGTAGGACCAGGACGTGTCATATGTATAAAAACTTTCTTGGCTAATATAAGCTAGGGCATTAATCATGGAAGGGCTTTCGTCTGGGTGACACGTCATGTTCTTTGTACAGGGTGTTTTATACCATGCTTTTATGTTTCTATATCTGATTTAGAAAAATAATAATAAATAAACTAGGCTGAACATTGTTGCCGAAAGTTTGATATGGACTATTTTTTATATGTTCTATCATTTAGAAATAAGTTTTTGTGAGGTTTGCATTCCCCTTTAAAAAAGTATTTCTCGAAATCCCATAGGTAGATGTGCATTTTACAAGTCTATACTTGAGTTTTAATTTTTAAGAAAATTTATATGTGCCTCTACATTGAAACTAGCAACAGAAATAAGAGAAAAGAGAAAAATGTACAATATTATTGATTGAAAGATGGGAAGATAATATATGGGGAATCCATATCTATATATATGACCTATATGAAATATGGGAGCTTGGGGCTTAAGAGTAAAAGCAGAAAAAAAGTTTCATTCTATATGTGCTTTATTATTTCAAATACATTTATGGCTCTGGCATTTCATGTTACCATTTATCTATACATCCCTAAGCTAATTTTTTGCACAACAGAAAAAGAACTGATTTTTATATTTCTCAAATATATATATGTATATAGAACATTAGGCCTATATAAGAATTTTTTAAAGGAGAAGACCGCCCTAGTAAAAAAAGTATTTTTCTTTCAAGAATACATCCTAAAAAGAAAAATTTTGTTAAAGGGGAAGACCACCCTATAGAGAAAAGTATTTTTCTCTAAAGAGTATACATTAAGAAATCACTATTCCTTATTTTTCACAACTATTTTATGCTTCGTTGTTTAATAATAAATTCAAGAAAAAGTATTTAAAGGGGATTACCACCCTATTGAAAAAAGTATAATTCTTTAAAGAGTATACATTAAGAAATTTATCACTATTCCCAAAATTTCACAACTATGTTATGCTTAATTAGTTGTTATTAAAAATTAAATGAAAAAATGAAAGGAACACCACCCTAGAAAAAAAAATATTTTTCTTTCAAGAGTGTACTTCTTCCTAAAATTTTCCATGCATCTGTATATAGTTGTTTAATAATAAGTTAAAAGAAAAATAATTAATGGCAGAAATACCACTGATGGTATGCTAATGACGTCGCACAGCCACATTTTTCAATGCATGTGCAAATCCAGATCACCAAATGTAGTTTGCACGTGCTTTGCACCATGCACATGATGTCTGCATTGTTTAAATTAGTTACCAATATGGAAAATTGTTGGCATTTTTGGGAATATGGTTTCTCTCAGATAAAATTTATTTAAATTATATCAAGTTTTTCGTTATTTTGTGCAAATTAATGGTGCATGATTTTATTTTAATCTGGAATTGCATTTCTACATTTAAAAATTCAATGTCTCCAAAGACAGGCTGTATATTCTTGATAGGAAATTACTTTTTTCTAGGCTGTAGTACCCCTTTAAGCAATAAAGAGGGGTATGCGGAGTATAAGGTTACCCTGCCCCTTAGGAATTTTGTTCCAAGTTTATAATTTTGTCTTCCTTGAATGTAATTTGTATAGTCGTGTTTTGTCAAATTTAAATTATAATAGTGTTTTCTTAATATATCTCTTAACTTGAAAGCCATTGAAAGTCAAGGAAATATTTTTTTTTGACTTGTTAACCCCGTCAGTAAATAAAAGATTGAATTTAAATGCTAAGTTTTAAGGATTCCGTATATACATAGGCAATTTATATATTTTCCTTAGTTTTTTACACGTTGGAATATCCATGCATGGATCAGTGTACTTTTTTGTATGCAATTGCCATTTTATATTTAAATGAATAGTTCTATTCCTCTCTATCTCTCTCTCTGGATAAAGACCAAAAAAAATTTCTTTGAATATTTTGACTAAAAAAAATATGTAAACCGTAATAAAAGAAAGTTTTTAACGGACTGCATGCATTTTAAGGGCATGAAAGGAGAAAAGAAAAGTCTATCTGCATAATATAATACTATATAGACCATTGAGCATTTTGGACCATTTTCACAGACATAGTTTGGCGTCTATACGACAAGATATATACTTTATTTGAGGACATGGAGCGAAAAATTATCCTGAAATTTTTTGAGTAGATATTTTAGCAAGACATGCTTAAGGGGGGTCCACTGTCTCCCCTTCTCCCCTACCCCCCTCCCTCAACCCGGTTCCATGTATATTACGGAGAGGGTGGAAAAAGGTCCTTAAATTCGTCATTAATCTAATTTTTATTTAAAGACGTAGAACACCCTAGCAAAAAAATCATTTTTCGTTTAAGAGTATACATTAAAGGGGAAGACCACCCTAAACAATTTTTTTTCTTTTAATATAGTAAAAAGGAAAAATAATAGTATTCCTAAAATTTCTAAACTATGTTATTCATATGTTATTCATGAATAGTAAATTTGAAATGAAACTGATGCTGACATCATAGACCGGTTCATTTGAGCAAAGAAAAATGTACTTTGTGCTCGAATGAAAGGTCTATGACGTGAGCATCAGTTTCAATCCAAATTTATTTTAATTTTTTTTATAAAATAACTATGCATAACATAGTTATTATATTTTAGGAATAGTATTTTCTTAATGAATAGCTAGGCGAATTGTCTAGTTTTGCTTTAAAAAAGTATTTGCAATTAATGCATTAAAAATAATATCATGTTTTTAATGAATGATTATCCTTTTTCCGCCTAACTTTAAAAATTTGTTAAAAATCGTCCATGTATGTTAAGAAGAAAATGACGATGATTTGTTTTAACTGATGAAATACTCTACAGTTTAACATATTTAATGTGTATTTATAAATTTTAGTTGAAGGTATAGTGTCATTTTTAATATTTAAAATCTATGCATTTCATCAACAAATATTTCTCAAAGCTATATGAAAAATGCTAAGATGTAGAGTATTTCATCAGTTAAAACATATCATCGTCATTTTGGTATTTTTATGTATTTTTGGCAATGTAAAATTATATATGTTTATTAACATGGCTGTAACCTTTCCTTAACAAATACATTTTTTTAAAAAAATTACATCTTCTATTTATGAATGAATGCATTAATAACTTAATATATATAAATTTTTGTTACCAATTTTATTTATATATGCGAATGCATACCATGATACATATATCAATACCATTAAAATGTATATTTCAAAAGCTTTATAACTACATTATATATGCAAGTATTTCCATGTGAGAATGAATTCCTTTGTTTACTTTAATATTCTATATGAATTTTGAGAATGCAATTTATATTGTAATTTACATAAAATAGATGTATTTTAGCAAGGAATTTAAATGATTCAGTGTCTCTATTTTAATACTTTCATAAATATTATATTGTGAACTAATTTATGAGAAAGCTTTCAAATATGCAATTTATATAGGCAACTTTTGAAGTGCAGAAATACAGTTTATAAATATTATAATTATGTTAAATATTCCATAAATGCATGTAGGTAATGCATTTAAAATTGACTTTATATTGCTTTTCTCTAAATTTTAGTGATAACAGATTTTGTAATGCATTTATATATACTTAATTATCAGCTTTTAAGATTGTTTATTGTAAATCATATATGAATCAGAAAATGCAACAAACAATGCATTTTTGTAAAAGGTTTAGTATTGCATTGTTTTGCATTTGTTTATGTTTTATATACATTTTTTTTACATTGGAGAATGAAATTGTGGCAAATACGGAGGGTGTATTGTATTGCATTTAGTATTTTGTATAGAATATATTACATTTAAAATGTATGAGACAGTGTATTTTATAATGTATTCAAAAATGCATTTTCATTTTCAAGATTGTATTACTGTAATTCATACATGCATAAAAAATTACATCAGAAAATGTATTATGTGGAGCAGTTCATTTTGCATTATTTTACATTTGTTTGTATTTTATATACTATTTATATTTACATTGGAGATTGGTAGTTTAACGAATTTGGAAAGTATTTTGTAAAGCATTTAATATAACATTTACTTATCATATTTCTATTTTCATTAGCATTAATATGAAATTGGGGCACAATGCAAATGTAATTTAATGGCTTGATCAATTTTGTGAGTCTTAACAGATTAATTGCATGTATAATGTTTGATGTAATGTTGCACACTTTTATATGATATACATGTTTAGGAGGAAATGAAAGTTCTATTCATATGTACATAGTTGTATTAATTGAATTCATGCAAAAACACTGAAAACATGCAGAGCCTGAGTTTAAAATGCAACTATGTACATATATGATTGCATGTATCATGTTTGCTACAATGTTGCACAATGTTTATTTATGATATATATGTTTTGGAGGAAATGAATGTTTTATTCATATGTACATATAGTTGTATATATTAATTGAATTCATGCAAAAACACTAAGCAGAACCTGAGTTAGAAATACAACTACATGTATAAAGAAATTCAGGTTCTGTTTTCAGTGTTTTTGTATGATTTTAATTGAATTCATGCAAAAACACTGAAAACAGAAACTGAGTTTCCATACAACTACTATATGTACAAAGAAAACTTTCATTTAATTCAAAACATGTATCATTTATACAAAAATTTATCAGTTTTACCACTGGCAATTTAAGATCATTGCTATAAAGTATATATCTGCTGTTTTTGCGTGTATTGTATATTGATCCACACATGGTATTCTTAATAAAAAAGACTATCACTTGATACTTAATCCAGATGGCGCCTTGGGATTACATATAATCTTGGTGAATGATGCAAGAAGAATGCTGAACATACATGTAGTATAGAAAACCAACTTGCATTTGTATTTTCAATGGCATTCTGTGGGGATTATAATAGGGGGAAACTCAACTGGATTTCCAAATGTGTGGTTGGAATTTCAAATGAAATACCTTTTTTTCAATAGTTTTTCGAAAAAAAGTTCAAACGCGAGGTATAAGGTAGCTGATCGTATTTGGTTGTGTAGGACTAACTCCTACACATTGCATCGGAGAATGCATGCATTTTCCAATTTCATATTAGGCTTAGTTTATAAATGTGTTTCCTCTCATCAATCATTTTAATAGAAAAGTGTTTGTGCCTCTATATCGTGCAGAGACTTTGTGTGCATACGTCTCTTCACGAATGAAATGCTTTACATTTCCATCGAAATGCTCATAAATAATAGGTGCTATATACCTGGAATTCAAATAATTTGAACTTGCCTAACTTTTAAACTTTATATCTAGTTTCTAATAACTATAATTATTTGAAACGTCGCATTGCAATATTATTTAAAAGAATTAGATATATATAGGTTTATAAATACATGCACTTCAGTATTTTATTATGTGTATGGGTTACGAGCCTATTCAGGTTACTGAGAAATGTGCAAATAGACATCAAATGTGAAAAAATTCCTTGCTTTGCTCTAAATTTGGTGATTTTAAACATTTATTTTCATATATAGAGCCAAAACCGGGATTATAATCTACACATTCTTGTAAATGTTCTCTAAAAGGATAATATAGTTTTCACACAAAAAGTGAAATATCATGGCATGGCAGAAGCTTTGGTCTAGGGAGGTGCTTAATAACCTGCATTCAGTGTGCCCTGTTGTTCCCAGACACAGGTTATTGCCCTCTCTAACAAAGCATGACCGGGTAATCCTGGTGCGCCTCCATGTGGGTAACACCCGTCTCACACACCCTCATTTACTTTTTGGTGAGCCTCAAACCAGCTGTCCAGTGTGTGCCTGTCCTTTATCCATTGCTCATCTCCTTGTGTCTTGTCCCAGGTTTGCTCTTGCTCGTTAACAGACATTTCACCCTTATTTTTCTGTACTTCACTATATGGATGCCATGTTGAGGGATGCTGGTCGTCTCCACTATAGTGCAGTGATTTCGTATATTTGAAGGCCTGCAATCTTTTTAATGAACTGTAGCTCTTTCTCAGCCTCACTTTTCTATTGTTATTTTTGTTCCTTGTTTTTTGTTAATAAAAAAACACTTTCTGTGACCTGTTAGGGCAACGTCTGTTTTTTATATAGCCTTAGTTGCTTTGTGTCCTAAAACCCTATCGCTACCACCACCACTGAATTTTATATTATAAATTAAACTACCTCAAATTTTCTAGGTTTATATGCAAAATGTATTTATAGAATAATAACCTAGCAAAATA
>JAQFYV010000386.1:0-11814 GCA_034695065.1 Choneiulus palmatus | reverse complement strand
GTCTCATTTATGTTCAATTGACTTTTTTAACTGGAACATTGGGCATTGGGTGTATTTTAACCAGTCCTAACAAGGAAATATTGCTACCTGATTAATTAATCCTGGTATTGGACCTTCTAATCAAGCTATATGAGGCATAAAAGTCATTCATAAGATTGTTTCATTTGAAATGTGCATACTGTATAGCATACAATCATCTCATATTCATTGCCTTGCTTTAATTCAACAAAATTAAAATAATTATATTTTTTGAAATTTATTATGCAATTGTGTGCAGCTGTTACATTATTGCAGTTAGCTGGAATGATGAATTTGCTAAAATAGCCTAGCCAGTATTTTAGTCCAAATTTCATTTATATCATCGTGAGCAAGCTGTATCCGAAGACAATTTTGGATTACTTTTGTGTAATTTAATACATCTGATACTTGAGCAAGAGTCAAAGAAAAGTGGCCTTTTTGATAAATGTAATGTAGACTTTCAGTGAACCTTATAGATTTACTAGGGAAGGTTTTATCCCTTTAGGATAGAAAATATAGTGCATGGCAAATTAAATAAAGTTGATTATCTTTGTAACCAATGCATTTTGTGGAAGATTTCATTACATCAAAACAAGGTCCTGTAAATAGTTTTATGCCCATAATGTCTATCATCTGCAAAGAATGTATACATAAGAATGTTTTACTGAGTTGTTTCGGCATAAATTGTTGTGACAAGTTTAGCTGATTTCTGTATATTAGTTTTGTCCTGCCTAGTGGTAAAATCTCAAAGCCTCAAGATGACAAATCTATACTCTACATACAGGGTGTCTGTAAAGTAGTCTTCGATGAAAATACTATATGTGACGCGACAACATTGATTTGATAGTCTACGAGCGTATCTCTGCCAGACTTTGCATTACATTTCATGTGTAACTATAGCTTCTTTATTCCTCGTTCACAGTTTTTGTTGGGCACGTGGCAGCCCTTGATATGTCGACACATGAAAAAAGCTCATTGTGATCAATCTGGCATTCTCAGGGGGTCTTACCATGAAGGCATTGCCATTTCTTCATCTGCATTTTACCCAACTCCCATTCTTTGTTATCTTTTTGTTATCTGTTTATTTATTTAAAGAAAATTGCATGACTCATTAGGACAACATATGGTCACTATATAGCCTTAGTTGTTTTGTGCTCTAAAACCCTATTACCACCACCACCACCACCCTTGAAGTGCATGATGTGGTAGTGTAATGGTGATTCATCTTACTGGTTAAGGTCCTCATCAGAATCCTGATTTGATTGTAGTATTGTAGAGTTATAATAATAATTTAATAAGGCAAGGTGGCTTTCGCCTGCCTTGAGAGGTTAGTTATTATTTACATAAATTATAATTATAATTGTTAATTTCTAATTAGAAACAAGAAATTATATAATATATCTTGAATGTTACACACACGAGTCTGAGACTGAATGAAATCAAAATCGTAGAGCATCAAAATCAATGAATAAATAGTTCGCTATATCATCATATCAACATTAAAAGTAATACAAAAGAACATATGATAAGAATCGACATAGTATTGTAGAGTTACCAGATGCAAAACACTTTCTCAACTCTAGAAAACACCATATTGCATGGAGCTGCATATATTTCTTGCACAGCTAATATATAGGAGTAACTAAATTGGACTAATACCAGAACAAAACTAGATAGCATAACCTTACCTGTGTCACATTATACATCTAGGTATATCTGTCATTAAATAAATTACAAGGAACCCAAAGTAAAACTTAACTTTATAGACACACAGTATATTTTTTATTAGAAATACTTTTTTAAAAAATGAGGGTAATTAGTTGAATTGATTTGAATGTTTTCTACAAAAACAGTTGTGACAAATCCAACAGAAATAACCCTGTTTGTTTTTATTGTTTAAATGTTTTGCAGTAAGGCCAAGAAGTTAACTTGTTGGTTGCTTATTGACAACAAATGTATATTGTATATGACAAACTAAATTTCCAAATTTACTATTTTATTATTTATGTAGAAGTAGTCATGAAATGTCTCTCCTGATTCCTGTTCGTGAAAAAGCTTCAGACTACTTCTCCACACTCATTTCTTATGCAGAAGACTTCAAGATTGGATTTGAAGATCTTCATATCCAAAATATATTTGCAAAAACTAGAATGTTGTTGCTATTGCTCATATTTCTAGCAAATATTTGTTTATTAAAAACAATTTTCAAAAAATTGGGAAATATGTATAGTTCAAAAATAAATTCCAGAAAGTTCTTCCCCGTATGAATAATTCATTAAAAAAATCCAAACTCTTAAATACACTTCATCAAATTGAATCAATGAAAAAAATATATTCTGTGTCAGTATTAGTATTTATGAAATAAATAATTTTCTCTTTTTGCATTGAAATTCAATATTTCTATAAGTTAGGCTTAACATATCAGCAGACTTTGGCCCTTTTGTGCATTGGGACCTCCATTTACCAGCAATATAGCTCTCTCCAAACCACAAAATTCATTTGAAAAGTTTATAGCCAAGATATAGGGAAGTACCTGGATGGCATGTTGGGCCAATGCTATATGGATTCTATGCTGATTTTGGATATTTTAATTCCATAAGTGCCTTTTGTGGCATACAGTTTACATCGAGGGCCCCTAATGGGACCATTCTGATATGCTACATGTGCAAAACAAAACTGCTGCAAATTTTTATTTCCCTTCCACATGTGCACTTTCCTATGAGAGAGATGACAGCAGTCTGAAAATGCTATTTTTGCTGTTGGGCTTCCTATTTTTCTATTTTGTATTGATTTTTCTGCATTTTACTGACATGTGCTCTGCCTCAGATGCTGGCTTAGAATGGGACCCATGCCGAAGCACATGTACCAAAAGCTCACAAAAATCTCGAAAAGCCTGAAGGAAATAATTCCTATATTAGACCATGTTCAAGAAGTGATTTCTCTCTAACCATTCACAAGTTTACATAATGGTTCTGGGATTTTTTTGAATACATTGTGGTTTTTGCAAATGCAATAATCCAATATGCTGAATTGCCATCGATGCATGGGGAGTTGGGGCCATTTCCATTATGCCACAGTTGGCAATATTGTGGAGCTTCTGATGGTCTGTTAGAACTTGATGACTTTTTTTAGTTTGCATTTTTGACTTTTATATTTATGTATTTTTTCAATATTCTGGAATTTTATTGAGGAACTAGCAGCAGTTACCCATAGAGAGATTCTGGTGACATTCTGACATGTACTATTGGATGTCATTTCTGTTGATTATATATCATTGGACAATTCATCTCAATTCAGCTTATCTCTAATATTGTTACTGAAAGTTATTCTTATAACCAGCCATGCTTATAATGAAACAGTCATAATCATTTAGCTCTACAAATATGCATTTTTTAAACAGTTAATCTCAAAGATAGTTATTTCTTAATTAAAGGGAAAGATTACCATAGATGAAATTTCTTTCTTACAATAGTAAAGTGGAAAAAAATGGTATTCCTGAAATTCCACAACTATGTTAATCATAGTTATTTTATAAAATTTCAAATTAATTTGAAATGAAACTGATACTGATGTCATAGACATGTTCATTCGAGCAAATTCAAGATGAATTCAAATTCATTTCAAATTTATTTTAATTTTTTTTTTGTAAAATAATTATACATAACATAGTTGTGAAATTTTAGGAATAGTATTTCCTTAATGAATACCTTTGAAACAAAAATACTTTATTCTAGGGTGGTCTTCTCCTTTAACATTAAATCTTTTGCAGAATCACACAGCTCCATTTTCCATGGGTAATCCAAAGATTTTTTACAACAACATATACTCAACTTTGGAAAAAGCAATCTTAAAATCCAGTGTTGTTTTACTATTTTTTATTTATTTAGTGGCACGAATATTTGGAAAAATTGTTTTTGGTCAATACCTAGAAATTAGCATTATCTTAAATTTTTTTTTTAATATCTGTGGGCTTTTTGGTTGCCGAACACTAGTGCCATTACCATAGTCATCAACTCCCATTAACACTATAGATTTTTGAAAGGTTAATTTTTAAAATAAAGCTTTCAGTGCAATTAATAGCCATTGTAGGTGTATTCTTTTTAAGTATAAATAATGAACCATAAAATCATAAAAACACAAACTATTAATCCAATGAATTAGATCTCTTTTTTGGGGTTCAAACAGTCTTAAACTGTAAAGTGATGCCATTTATTGAAACATATCTTAAGCTGGGCTGCCTCTATTTTGATTTGGCCATAGAAATTAAAAAAAATTATTTAAGGCAAATTGGGCCATTTCTTATGTTGGATGTTGCAAAATTCATATATGTTTTCAATTACTATATTATTCTCTGGAAAAAGAAATGGCATTAATTTTAGAAGTTGATTGATTGAATTTTCAAATATTAATGTTTGAATACTTTTCGGCTTGCTCATTTTTTTATGATATACTCATGCATTTGTAGATGATTTACAATTTGATTTGAAGGAACATATTTAAGGCTATAGGATCTGTAAAGTTTATATATTATATATGTTTAATTACTGTCATATTTATAAACTAATGTTAGCAATTCAAAGTAGCTAGTCTTAAAAAAATCATCAAAACAGATGGTAATATTTATGACAATGCCGATGCATTAAAAACTTAATAAAACCTTCCAGTGTGCAATTCCAGAAATTTGCATTATCATTTGTTAGATTTGAAAGAATGACAGGAAAGGAACATATCAAGATGAAGCACTTGTGAGTCAAGTAAATTGCAATATTGGAATAAACCATATAAATGCAAGTGCAGAAAGATTTTTATTATATGTAGAAAAGCTGAATAATAGTGCTACAAATTTCTATTATATGTAATTGCAGTTCTGAAATATTAAATTTGATTTCGGAAATAGTATATTCGCTACATATGTTTTTTTTAGATAAGCATTGAGAGTTTTTGAACGAATAAACTACTGTCTGCTATATTTATGAATACAACTATTTTGAGTACAAATTTTAAATACTTAAGCTAAATATCGAAGCATTTAGGAATGCTAATATCTCACCTTAGCCTGCATATTTTTATACAACCAGCTAAACCTATAGAAAGCTTTGTTCATTGGCTACCAGTCACCCTTTGGACTCATCAAAAGCAATGTCAAAAGTCAATGTATTTCTATTGGGGCAAAAGATGGAAGTCCAAACAATTAAAGTTCATTCAATTTGTAGATAGTGTGTTCCAAAAATTATTAGACATGTGAATGCTTTCTGGTGGCCATTAATTGTAATCACTTTTAGTTGCCTTCTATATATATATATATATATATAAGCTGCCATTTATCGTGTTTTGATATAGTCGGCTTCAACAATTTTGAGACCTGAGAGTGCAATCTGGCAGCCATTTTTTATGATCGCTTGCAGCCGCACTTCATAAATAAACTGAACAGATGAATTGCAAGCTTGCATGGAAGGAAACTTCAAGCGATCATAAAATGTGGGCACACCAAAATCTCAAAATTGTTGGCACCCACTATAACATGAAGTGCAACTGCAAGCAATCAATGTGTTGCAGAACCAGATCTTAACGAAGGTATCTTTCATATTTTATTCGTATCCCCACACTATATATGAACTTTAAATCAGTATTACCCTCTGTTTTTGAGTATTCGCATCGCGATGTCTTCATGTTAAACTTCTAGGATTTTGCTTATATGGACAAAAACAGATGCTTTAAATTATATAATACCTTGGTACATATCCTTAAAGCACGGGAATTCATGTTGGAACTTTCCTTTGGTTAATTAGTATGTATTTTTTCCTTTTTCTCTAGTGCTATGTTACACAGCAACAATTAATTGTCATTATTATTTTGTCTAATGTTTTGCGATGGTTTTCTATCGCCGTAGTTTTGTATGGTCACGGATCATTGAAGTATGTAATAATAAACTAAACTAAACTGCAAGCTATCATAAAAAATGGCCGCCAGAATGCACTAATATAGGTCTAAAAATTGTTGGAACTGACTAGTGTAGGCTCTTTCTTATTATCAGTCTTTGATAAGATGATCACAACTTGTGACATTTAATAAATGTTTAAAACATGTGACTGTGTTTACAAATTAATATTTGATACTTTGCTCTGATTTTATTTGTCCAAGCTCTGATTAGACCAGTATTACACGTTCCATACGAGTGCAAAGCCGATTACCTATTCGATTTAAATGCGAAACTGATCAATCGGAATCTAGCATAGTCATGCTTTCTAGTGTATGCTTTATGCTAATACAAGAATACATGAGACTATATACTATTTTTAGATTTGTGTAGGCTTTTGTGCCTATTGTTCAAAAGTGACTCATCCTCTCTTGGTGAGCCCAAGAGGTTGTTCTAAGCTGTCCAAAGTTCAATTTAACAGTGATGGTTAAGTCACAAAAGACGTGGAAGCATTCACCTAAAAGTGGGATTACCCCTAAACCTATTGACATTAAAGATATGCTGATTGTAGGCTACTGAATTGAATTGAGGTGATTGGGAGTCAAAACTATGTGTTTATTGTAGTATACCAAGCATTGACCTAAGCATACATTTTCTTTCGAGAAGGTGGGCACAGATTGTTGTTGGATACCTGTATACACGAGTTTACATCCAAAATACATGCAAATCATTTTTGGCGTACTATGCCCCCTTCTCCCGGCTATGCCTATAGTAGGCCACCTTTATAATTAAATGCGTTTTCATAATTTTTAGTTCTATCCCTATATTTCTATCTCTTTAATTACATATTAATGAGCTCTCTTAAATCAATTGTGGCAGCGCGAAATAACATTTCCTTTCTTGCAATAACATCTATTTCCTTATCATTGTCTCTGTTGCTATTTTCACGCAGTTACAAATGCCAATTAAAATTATATTTAGTTTTACGTGTAACGAACAATGGATTCCAAATTATAGATACTGACAATATTGCACTTGAAAGGCATTCATTGTGTTTTTATTGTTCACTTATCTGATCCTTTTTCAAGAGGTTTTCACTGAAAAGAATTTCAAGTATTTCTAGATAGAAGTTTTTCTTTTCATGCATATGCGTGGCATGGGGTTGATTATTAGGCCAAATATTAATTATATTTCAGTTGCCACGGCATATTCTCACGATGTCACTCAAAACGTATGCATAGGGAAATATCTCCGGAATAGTTAATGAATTTGAAATTGACGTTTGTAATAAGCATATACATTCTGGATCAGTTTTTGATGGAAGTTGCAAGTAGAATCTAGAGTTGCTGAACATAACATATCGAAAATCCTATTATTTGTTCATTGTTGTCTAGAAATCTCTGTTGATGTTGATATATGAGAAGTCTTTTCTTGAGATTATGTAATACTGAAAAACAAATGAAAAATTGGGAAACAAATTCAGGAGCGATTCTGAATGTGGCAGTGACCACCATCTTGTGGTTCAAGTTACAAAAATCTTTTGATTGCAGTTCAGTTTTAACATGCAAATATTATGTAGCACTTTATCACTTTATCCCTAAATGAATATTCGTTTGTTAATCATCTCTTGCAAGCATAAACAGGACAAAAGAGATTACACAAAAATCACAGTGACACATTTCATTTGAAAATAATGCATCCTGGACAAATGCAAATAATTAAGTTTAACTTAATCTTGCAATTTTCATGTTCGAGTTGTTAATTAAGGGTTTCAGCCATTTTAATTGCCCATAGACATACTTTTACTTTGCCCTTTTCTAACTAGAAGATATAAAAATACATAAAATTTATTAGAAATCGTCCACTATACAGGGTGGGGCAGAAAGGAAGAGCCACCCTGGCAATCAAACATGGTTAATGCTAGGGCAACGAAACTTGCATGGTATGACGGCTAATGGGGGGCCAACTAACCACGTAGTTATCACTGACCTTAAAGCAGTCTTTCAAGGTCATCAAAATGCTAACATTTCATACCATGCAAGTTTCGTTGCCCTAGCATTAACCATGTTTGATTGCCAGGGTGGCACTTCCTTTCTGCCCCACCCTGTATAGTTACTTTATACAGGGTGCTCAAAAGTCTTTTTCCATCAAAATACAAGTAAATGTTCTAAGTGGAAAATTGTCATACTGTGCAGCAATATCATGTATCAAAGCAAGTAAAACGGATAAGTAACGATACTCTCGATCCCATAATTGAACGCATAAATTTTCAAAATAAATGTGTAGAGGCCTCAGAAAGTTAGTGGCGCAACCTAGCAATATGTCTATGCTACTCAAAAGTATATATGTGGCATGAACCATCTGCTACTCTCCAGAGCAGACGACAGCCAATGGACAACAGCAATAGAAAAGCAAGTAAAACAGATAAATAATGACATAAAGTAGTTGCATAAAGGTATTGACAAGTTGTGCCACTAACTTTCTGAGGCCTACATATTTTTTTGATGAATTAGGGGATGGCAAGTGTCACAACTTATCTGTTTCACCCGCTGTGCTTTAGGTATCACATACAAATGTAGGCTTCCGAAAGTTAGGGGCGCCACATGGCAATACTTTTATGAAACTCACGAGTGTCGCTACTTATCCATTTCACTTGCTATGCCTATAGCTAGGTCTTAGTGAGTTCCTGTTTTGCATTTTTAAGTTCAGTTTTAAATAGAAAATATTTATTGAGAGGCGGAGAAAAGTCATAAATATGTGATCTTATTTTAATTTTAATTTAATTATTGAAGCAAATTTTTGAGAAATGGGTGTCGTATTTACCTGGGGATTAACATTTTCTTCAATTTGGTATTTTTGTTATGTGTCCGAACCCTTTGGTTGCCAAAATCGGCTGCAAAAACATTTCTATGGGATATTAACACAGCTATAGCCACCTTCAAAATTAATTTCCTAGTTTGTAATTTACCGATGGTATCGTTGTCCGTTGCCCTTATAGGAGATTCGACGACAGAAAATCGAACTGGCCGATCAGATTCCTAACGAACCACTCGTCAATGATCCGTCGTCCATAAGGATAGTGATCAAATTACCGCAAGGAACGCGGCTGGAGCGAAGGTTTTCCAGAAATTTGTCGTTGAAGGTAATTCTTATTTTCATAAGCCTTTTTTACGGCGTTACTCGTGTTTATTTTGATTTATTCTTTTAGTATTTGTATTACTTTGTGTTCTGCCACGACGAATCACCCGACGAGTTTGAAATTGTCACCAATTTTCCACGCCGGGTCTTGCTCTGTAAGCCCACTTCCGAATTCCCCGAACCTCCGACTTTTGCGGAATCTGGCCTGGGTCATTCGGAGATGCTTTTCGTCCACGATTTGGACGCTTGAAGCCCTTGCATAGACGAATAATTTGAAACGTACTTGAGAGAAAACGTTTGTTTTGTGTTGAGTTGAATTGGTTATTGGGCACACTGGCAAGTAGTTCTCGTGGGCTTCAACACGATCCAATTGCAGTTTTGTAAGATTTTTTTTTCTTTGCAAAAAGTGAGGAAATAAATCATGATTTTTATAGAGTTTGTTCGACATCTTAAAAAATGTATGCTAATAAAATATTGTTTGCTATGAAATGTTTTGCAAGCTCATATAAAAGTCACTGGTAAAGCTGAGATTTTATTTCTAAGTGGATAATGCATAATTTTTTAATTAAAGGGGAAGACCACCCTAGAAAAAAGTATTTTTTTCTTCAAGAGTATACCCTCAGAAAATACTATTCCCAAAATTTCACAACTATGTATTATTGCTCAGTTATTTAATAATAAATTTAATAAAAATCAATTAATGGTGGAAATACCATTGACATGTAGAAGAAGCCAAAGAAGCCACATTTTGCAGTGCACGTGCAAATCCAAGAATCCCTACTCACGTGATTTTGTTCCAGAATGTGGTACATTACAAGTGCAAGTTACATTTAGATTTTATTGGATTTGCACGTGCACTGCAAAATGTGGTTTCTTTGGCTTCTTTTACATGTCAATAGTATTTCCACCATTAATTGATTTTTCTTTTAATTTATTATTAAATAACTAAGCATAACATAGTTGTGAAATTTAGGTAATGGTATTTTCATATCATTTACTCTTGAAAGAAAAAATATTTTTCTATGGTGGTCTTCCCCTTTGAAATAAATAATATAAACGCTTAAAAATGAAATGTTAACCCTTTTCCGCATATCGTAAAAAAATGTTTTATAAATCGCCCATTTTTCTTAGGAAAAACAAGTTGACGGTATAAGCATGGAAGCTTTAACTGATGAAATTTCTACATTTTAGCTTTTTTTACATATATACTTTCATATATATTTTGGTTGACGAAATGCATGCATTATTCAAACTTAGAATGCGTGCATTTCTTACAACCATACATAATGTATAAAAGTATATAAAAATGCTAAGTTTCCAAAGTAAAATAGACGATTTATAAGAAATGCTTAATGGCAGGCGGAAAAAGATTCTGACAGAATTAAAGGGAAATGAAACCTTCTGAAAAAGTTATTTTTTAAACGATAGACCATATAAAAATAGTCCATGTCCAAATTTTGGCAACTATGTTCAGCCTAGTATATGTTTAAAAAAATCTGAAAGAAACAAGAAATCGGGGTATAGAACATAAAACACCCTTTACACCTCCAGTAGTATTAACGTGACGTGCAATCCTTCCTTTTAGCCAATAAGGGTATAGAAGGAAGAGGTTTTCGTTCTGGATTGAACTACTGGATTGGTTTGGTTAATACTACTGGAGGTGTAAAGGGTGTTTTATACCACGCTTTTAAGTTTCTTTCAGATTTTTTTTAAACATAAACTAGACTGCATGAACATAGTTGCCAAAATTTGGATAATCTTGAACTATTTTTGATTAGCTCTAACATTTAGAAATAAGTTGTTCTGAGAGTTTCATTCCCCTTTTAGATTTCTGACGTCGCCCTGGCAAATGCGTTCATATGTATTGCAGACGATGTTAGTATTCTCACATTATTAACTTTTATAAATTTATGTTATTTATCTTTTGTGCTTGGTATGAGTCCAAGTCTTATATTTTATTTTATGCAAGGTATTTAATATATAAATATTTTTTTGAGAGTATATTGAGCTTTCCTTTAAAATTGAAACTAATTGGCCCATGAAGGGTTTTCCTATTATTGAGTCGTACAGAAAAATCCATTAATGGAAGCTTTTATTCAAATATCCTGGAAGCATGTCAATGAGATTTTTCTTTTAAATGTAAAAGTGAAATGTTGAACACACCCTTTTATTTCCCATTTTTTAAAAAATGTGCAAATTCTACTGCAGTGTATACTTCAGCTTGAAAAAAATGTTTTTCCTTTTTAATAAAACCTGCGAGGAAAATAAATGTGAAGATTTTCATTGAAATGTGAAAACTCCATTAAGCCTGAATGGAAAAATATTATTTTCCATGCTGAAATGTTGACTTTAGAAGAGAGGTGAAGTTTTTGATGGCTTTCGAGAGCACTAGAGGTCGATCCCATTCAAAATGCAAGAGTTTTGGAGTGGAAATTTTGCATGTTTTCTTTTGTTTGTGTTTTTTCTAAATGTAAAATCTATAAAATAATCCTAGATATATATATATATACACGTGTCTCTCAATCGCCTATAACCAAAGCCAACATTTTAGCATTGTTTCTGAGTTTTAAATATTACATTTGAACAGCAATGGGCTAATGGCACCATCTCTCACCCTTTTCCTGACCCCATTTTAATACAATATTTTAAAGGGGAAGAAAACCCTCAGAAAAAGTATTTTTCTTTGAAGAGTATGCCCTAAGAAAATGCTATTCCGAAAATTTCACAACTATGTTATGCTT
>JAQFYV010000385.1:0-11832 GCA_034695065.1 Choneiulus palmatus | reverse complement strand
AAACTAAATTTCTAAAAATTTTAAACTATCTTTGGGAAGATTATTCCATTGTCTAATAGTACGTAAAAAGAAAGACAAGTAATAAATGTCGGTCTTTGTATGCATTTCCATCACATTTAACAAAAAAAAAATCGGTTTTTTTCCAATTGCCCATTATTTCGATATTTTTTTTAATCTCCTGCATTTTTACTCTTTTCTACAAGTCTGAAACGTAAGCATTAATATTTGTATGATCTGTTTGCTGTTTTCTGCATGAAACTGCTTTCAGTCAACCAGCACCTTTTTAATCTTACTTATGGGATTAAAGGGAAATGGTACCCTAAAAAAATATATTATTAAATGAAAGAACATGTAAAAAAGTAAGTATGCACAAATTTTGGCAACTATTTTTTTACCTGTTTTCAAAAGGTTGAAAACCAGTACCAATCTGTACTTGAGTAAAATTTTGGTTAATACTGCGACAATAATAATAATAGCTATATACTGAACCGAATTAAGATCAACGTATTGTAAATAAAATGCTAGAAGCTTTAGATTTAATTACAAAATATTCCATTACATTAAAAGTATGGCGGTACATAGAACTATCAACTAAGATTTTTTGCCTTTTTTGATGAAGCGAAATTCCAGTAACTGAGGAAATCACAAGTTATGCATTTCATCATTGCTTTAATTTAAGAACTTTTATTGTAGGCCTAATTTAAATGAAAGTAAATAAACAGTGTACTTTTGTATACAAATTGTATTTATTGACCAATATAATCTGCCCTAGTTATAAGCTTATGATATATAAAGAAACTATGAAAACACATATTAAATATAGATTACATTATAATATATGGTATTTGGTTTCAGTTATCAGTTGGTCGAACCTTCCTTTTCTTTTGAAATTCAATCTTATATTGTGTTTTGCTATATGGACTCCTTATTTTCTTATATTATATGATGCTTTTTTTGTACATGGTTACGAAAAGTTTCGGAGAAGTGATTCATAATTTGACTGATGCACGATCGAGATAAATATAGAAAATCCCAAATAATAATCTACAGAATAGAAAGTCAGACAAGTAATCTTTAAGGTTAGATGGTTTTCTGCTCCAGTGGAGTGTGTATGTCAATTAAATCATTTGAAGTATATTACAAAAAAGAATTCGTTTTCCGTATTTACATCATTTTTTTTTCGTGTTATTATATTTTTTTCTTTTCTTTTTTCAATAGTTTTGTCAATAACACCCAGTAACTATTCAAAAAAGATCTTAAGAAGTGTCAACAAAAACCGTGCCAACTGATCGTTCATTGAGTATAAATAATCAAATTACAAATAGTCGGCTGGTTGGTTAAACTTTATGGCCCGAGTAACTGAGGCCATATTTCATGGCCAATTGCAGATGGCAGTTGCCAAGTTTATAAACTACAGGCCTTTTGGAAGAGCTACTGGAAGAGATATCTATAAGATGCTGAATGATGATAGTTTACACTTTTGTATTCTATATAGGAGTATCATTTTGTTTTATATAATCTTTAACAACACAGTTTTTAAATTTTTCACCAGTGGCATACAGATCATTACTTAAATGGTAAGGAAAGGTAAGGAAAACAATTTCCATTGAGGTAATGCCATTGTGAGAACGAATTTCTTTTGCAGGAAAGAGGGTGCAATTCCCCCGCATCTAACTTTACTATACACCCCAGATTTTCATGAACAGGACAGTAGAAAAGGATTTGTCATATTGTATCGCAGCACATAAGCACTCATTAACGTTGAGAGGAATGAAACCCTCAACAAAAAGTGAGCCAAAACGTTAGGATATGTAAAAATAAACAATGTACCACTTAAAAATCAACTATGTTTTGCATAAATATGCAATGAAGTAAAAATTGAACTTATATATAATGCAAAGAATCCGAAAATCAATGGTAAAAACGAGAATCTCCATGTAGCTATATTTGTTAATACGTCGCAAAGTGGTAACGATTTGACCTTGTGCGATGTGCGCTTGGTTTCGTGCTCACCCAAGTGTAAATGAGTTCACAGAGGTGGGTGATCAACCGACAACAGTAGGTACACTCAAGGTTAAACGAGGTCACACAAGAAAGAAGGATAAGACATTCCAATGACGTCAAAAAGACATTGCATGATCACGTATTTTTTGCCACTATTTTTAATAAAAAACAAGATAAAACATAGTTGCCAAAATTTGTGTAAGTACATTTTTTAATGTCCTCTTTTAAATTAAATTAACTTTTTTTGAGGGTGTCATTCCCTTTTTATACTATTTTTTACAATTTCATGTATTAGCAAGGTGGAGAAAATCAAGTTGTTTTTGATAATGTGAGTTATTAACATTATATACTCCCCACCCCCCTACCAGATGGCATTATTTATATATATATATATATATACAGGGCTGGGAGTGGCTCCAACCAAAATTGTATCCAAATGTAGATCCACTAAAATATTGATATGTATCCAAAATGTATCCACAATAATATTGATTTGTATCCAAAATGTATCCACAAGAATATTAATTTGTATCCAAAATGTATCCACAAAAATATTAATTTGTATCTAAAATGAATCCCCTCAATAATCTGTTTGGTATTCAAATGTATCCACTCCAATGTAAAAGCTATCGCACTTATATTAGAAAAGAATCACTTTTTTCAAAATGCAGAAACGATTTATTAATTTTATATTTAATATGTAAACAACGAGATAAGATAATGCTGTAGTGCATAAATAATCAATAAATAAAGCACATTGCTTATGCACTTATACAACATTACTAAAGTGATTTAGTGTTAACTGGTTTTATTATTAAGTTTTACTTTTTTGCTTGGAAAGTACTGCAATTGCATTGTTGACATCGATGATTTCACTTTTGCATGCATCAAGAGACTTACTATACAACACTGCTGCAGTGGTGAATACCACATTTGTATTCACTTTGCCACAAAAGAGATGATTTGTATCCAACACGAAAATGTATCCAATTTCCCAATTTGTATGCCCTGTTCTTGATCATGTGACCTCGTTCAACCTCTTAAGAGTGCATATATAAACTCATGCATTTGACTAAAGTGCGGAGTTGCAAAATCTAAAAAGCCTTATCAATGTATGTTAAAGACATACATTGCAAAAATATATGCACCCTTATACATTCGGTCGACTTCGGGCACATTCATGTGACGATTTTAATAAATTAGTCATATCCCCCCCTCCCCCCTTAGAAAGCGACGAAATTCCCATGTTAAATGTCATAGGGATTTTTTGGTTCCGATGATTTTAAAACTTAAAAAAATCATTAAAATGAAAATCGCACCATGGCATGAAAAGCGACCAATGGGAGTGTTTTGGGCCTGACCTGAACCCATTCTAAAAATTTGAGAAAATCCGTGATATACCGGCTGAGAAGTTCCCTTGTTAGTATTATATGCAGAACATAGTTGCGTTTTTCATAAGTGTATTATTTTGAATCAATTATTGTTTAAGGTACCATTCCCCTTTAATATTTAAATTGAAATGCCATTATACCTAAAGTTTCAATATGACGAAATCTGTAGCTGATTCCGATTTAATTCTATCTGCTTGATTATTAGGTTGCTGCATTTACGAGAAGCCACATCAATTCGGAGAAAGTTCATCAGATACGGACGACGAATGTGAGCACTGCCATGGACATGTGGAAATAAAAAAGAAGAGCAATCCAAATCAAACAGACCCAGTTCCTAATCCAGCACCATCAGAAACTGATTTTTAGCCCTGGTCAAAAGATGTGGGACCTTTAACTAATGCCCCACAATTGAATGTGTATATTATACGGTATTATTTTCTTATGTTAAGGGTCAATTGGAGCCTTGCTAATTGCTCATAGAGATTTTAAAACAATATTTTTTTCTAACCAAAAGACATAAAAATAACAAAATTTGCAGAGATTTGGAAAAAAAAAATAAATGAAATTTTAGCCATTTTCAGTTCATCTTTAAAAATGTTTTATAAATCGATTGCTTTTTGTGGGACAAGAAGGACGACGGTGTGTTTTAGTTGATGAAATTCTCTACATTTTACCACGTTTATAATATTTTTATACATTTTTGTGGATGATTTTTGTGCATGTTTAATCAACCGAAATATATAATATAATATAAAAATACTAAAATGTCAAGAATTTCATCCTACGAAAAACGTACAATTTCTAACAAATTTATAAAGATGGATGGAAAATGGTTAAAATCTATTCATTTTGTTTTAATTTTTTATTGAATTAATTTAAATCTATTTTTTTAAAGGATTCCCGTGTGGCCTAGCTATTAAAATTCTGTTATTTTTTATGTATTTTGGTTAGAGAGCGTAGTGGATTTAAATCTATATGGACAATTAACATGAATCCAACACAATTAAATTTTATGTCTCATGAATTCTTTTATGGTACCAATGTCACGCTGATTTTATTTTTCTATATCTTAATTAATTTGATCAATAGGATGTTATCTGAAATATTATTTGTAAATAAGACGCTATATGTATTTAGATATAATAAGGAATATTGTATAGCATCTACAATATTTCAATTTTCTTCCCCTTTGCGAGTTGCCTAAGAAATGTCAACTAATAGATCAAATTATTTATTTGGACTAATGGTTTCAAGAATAATAAAAGTATTCATATCATGCCAAATTTGTCTCCTCGACTTTTCTTATTTTAATAGAAATATGCAAAAATCATAATAGATAATTTACGCATATTCATATAAACAATTTTAAATAAATTCACCAATTAGATAAGTTTTCATTTGCTTTGTGCATACTAATAGAAATGATTGAAAGATATTTTCACCTAATGACCTGGATAGTTGCATAATTTTGCCCAATTTGAGGCAAAATACAATATTTTACCTCAAAAATATTCTCAATTTCGTATTACATTTAAATTTTTGTTTTACCTTTGATTTAAATTGAAGTAACATGGATAACTCAAAGGATAGCTAGAAGATGTTTGTTTAAGAATGAACATCGATTTTTTAAGAAATTTATATTTCACCACCAGAAGAACTAAGCAGCTTTGTTCTTCAACATGTTCGAGTTTTCTATTTTAATTTAAAGGATATTTCGGATGTTCAGAATCTGTGCATCCTTCCCTGTCCTTATCCAGGTTTACCCATTCTTGAGTGATTTACCCACCCAAATGCTTGGACATGCCCAAAGCCTAATTTTAACTGTTTTTGTAGAATTTCAATTCAATTCAACTCAATAGCCTACTTTTAGTAAATTAATGCCATTTGGTGGTGGTAATCCCACAATCAGCAGGACTCCTATGTTATCTGAGACTTATACATCCTCATTAAATTGAATTCCTAACAAATTTGTCTTTACCCATAAAAACCCACAAATACCCAAAAATACAAGATTATTCCGTTGTCTATTTCAGGGTTCATACTGATTTTTAAAATTAGGTTTCCCTGACTTTCCCTGACCATATGCTCAATTTTCCCTGACTTTCCCTGACCAAAATTAAAACATCCCTGGCATATAAATGAATATGAAATTAAATGAAATTGACAACCAACTGTTTTTCTTTTGCAGATTTAATGCTAGTAACCAATTAAATATTACATTTTTGGAATGTGAACACAAATGTTTAAAGAAAATGAAAACTTCTTTATTGTTACATTAATTTTCGTTTCTTTTTCAAATCGTTTAATTTGGTCAGCAGTGAAGCATCATCCCACCGAGTTTCCAAATGGCCTAAATCTGTCCATTTCAATGAAAGGGTTTGAGAAAATTAACAATTTTGGCCCTCTTGGCTCGAGCCATTTTATTTTTGCCGTGCACAGTGGTACTGCATTAAATTTCCCTGACTTTCTGTTTTATTTTGAAAATTTTCCTGACTTTCCCTAACCAAATTCCTCTTCCCTGACTTTCCAGTTCAGTATGAACCCTGTATTTGCGTGCAAGAAGAAATTATTTTGAATATATATATATATAAATAAATTAATAAATATAGGAACAATTTTGAAAATAATTGAAAAAAAATATTTATAAAATAAAATAATAAAAAACAATATTCAGAAAACTATGCTAGTTTTTAAAAATTCATTAAATAAGCGAAAAAAGCAAATTTTCAATAGTGTAAAATTTATCATAATTGCATAAGATTAACATGTAGCCCAAATATGGAGTGCAAGTAAATCTAAATATTAAATATGCATTTTATTTACACGATTAAAGTGTTAGTATTTTGCACGGCATTACAATATTAGCTCTGTACCCTGTAATACTAACTTTTCAAATCGTCGCCGTTCAATTTCCGGAGTGCGTGTTTCGAGCGCCACACTTTCAAATGATAATCATCGCTTGCAGTTACGAGCATTTCTTCGTTACAAGGATTAAATGCCACAGAATTCACCACATTGTCGTGAGGCAATTTAGCTAGGCGGATACTATAATGTCGATCCCAAAGGTAGCCGTGTTTGTCCTCTGAACCACTGAAAATATTGAAAATCCGTTAGAAAGTTTTTGTAGCCGATTTTAGCAAACAAAGCACTCGCGGGCATAAAAACAGTATAACATTGAAGTAAAAGGTCGAAATTTTTAAGTCTTTTTTTCACTGCATCTCAGTGAATTTATTTTATCTTGGGCTAAAAATGCAAAAAAAGGTCTGCTGTTACCTAGCTATGGTTTTCCTCTTCAATTTATTATTTTTACATGTTTTTAAGTAAATATTTTCCGAGATACTCTAACAAAATTTTGATGTAAAATTCTTCAAAAATTTTGCATTTTTGTGAATAAGTGCCCTCTATGCCAAAAACCAGAAAATACGTTGAACATGTGTTTGATGATGGCTTTCCATATTTATGGCCATGGTTGTACCACTATCCAAGGATCTATAACTCTTAAGATGGCGACTATCATCCCCCTTAAAATGCTCATTAGCGGCCCAGGTAGCCACAAGGTTTCTACAGTATGCCTTTATGAGCGGGCTATATTAGGAATGGGCCAAAATTGAAGCCCAGCTTAAAATAAAAGGATTTACGGTAAATAAATGTACTTTACCTTGCCACGTAATCCTCACAAACATCCAAAAAGATGAAGAAGCATTCATCATTTGGTGTGTATGCCTTGTGTGATCGCAATAAAACTCCGACCTCTTTTAAAGTGGTCATATCTATCACGTGAATGTCAATTTCTTGAGCAATTGGTGGTGGAAACATTGGGTTGGTTATGTGGTAATCTTTAGGCCAGGGTCGGTTATTTACATATAAATATCTATGAAAAAGAATCGAACAATATATATGGAATCATAGATTTATCACATACACAAGTCAAATTAGACTACACTACCCAAATGGATTATTCTACAGGTATTTTATAACTTGTATATCTCAATTTTTTTAATAATAAATCCCCTAAAACACTGCCAATCCATCTAGCGATATCAGAAAATAGCCGATGTAATATAACTATGTTCATGTGAAACCTAACCCTTTTAAGTGCTTAATACATTAAATTCATAGTGAACAGTATATTTTATAGATGTATTTTTTTCACATACAAATGCCTTTAATACATTTTTTTTCAGTTAAAATTTACTTTTTTTAACAGTCAGAGAACAAGTAGAATTTATTCTGAACTTTATAATTGGGCTTCTCTGACTTTTCCTGACTATAAGCTCAATTTTCCCTGACTTTCCCTGACCAAAATTAAAATTTGCCCTGACCATAAGCTCAACTTTCCCTGACCAAAATAATTTTATCTGAGCAAAATTATACTTCCCTAACATTTAAATTAATCATGAAATTTAAAGAAATTATAAGACAATTGCATGAAATGTTATATTCTTGGAAAGTGAACACAAGATACCACACGACAATACTGCTCTAATTTTACATGTCATACAACTTGACCTATTAATTTCCCTGACTCTGTTCTATTTTGAAAATTTCTCTGACTTTCTCTGATCAAATCCCTCTTCCCTGACTTCCGCAACTTTGCACGTCAGTATGAACCCCATCAAGCTACTTGTTTTGACACTATCGCGCAGTCTTCGATAAATAGGTTACAAAAACACCAAATAATCGGATACATTAGACTAAAACATTAAAGGGGAAGACCACCCTAGAAAAAAGTTTATTTTTCTTTTAAGAGTATTCTGTTCAATATGAAAATACTAATCCTAAAATTTTAAAGCTAAGTTATGCATAGTTAATTTATAAAAAATTAAAATAAATTTGAAATAAGACTGTTGCTGACATCGTAAACACTATCCTTCAAGCAAAATAGAATGTACTCACATGATTTTATTCCAGAATTACATCTGGTGTTCTGAATTTGCACGTGTATTGCAAAATGTGGTGCATATCACAACATTCACATGTCAATGGTATTTCGGTCATTACTTCTTTAATTCATTTTTAAATAAGTAAGCGTAAAATAGTTGTGATATTTTTGGAATAGTATTTTCTTAAGGTAAACTCTTGTAAGAAAAATACTTTTTTCTAGGGTGGTCTTCTCTTTTAACAGTTTGCTTATCTTAGAATTGTATAGCCTAATGAAATTTATCCTACCTGTGATCAGGAGAAAGTGCCATTCCAATTATGTGTCCATGCAAGTCGATGCGATGGTCGATGTTATCAAATTTTAATTGGGATTCTCCTTCTTCCCCATCTGGCAGTTCTCCATTTTCCCTCTCCGCGTTCAGTTTCTCTCGGTATTCTGCCAACCTTTCTTCCAAATTGCATTTGATTCTTTCATTAAACTGGAATGGGGTGATTTTCTTGAATCCTTTTAAGAAATAAGTTAAATAAGCTAAATGTAGATACCTTTTAGTAGAACAACAGCAAATAGTGAAAATTCCAGCATATATACAAAATTCTTAACGAGATTAAAGGGAAAAGCCTGACTTTCAAACACGTAATTTTTAAATCAAAGTAAATACAATAATAATCATAACAAACACCTTATATTCGAATCCAGCTTAACATTACTACAGTAATCTTGAGTTTTCCTCAAAATCAAGAAGGCTGACATCTTGTCTGGTAGTGGTGCATGGTGTTAAAACTAATTTCAACAACACAAATACTGCCACCATCTTCTGAGTAATGCTCATATAATTGCGCCATTAACTTCCCTGTTTGTCATCAGTTTTTCTGTCAAATGATTCAATTCAATTAATTACCCTTCAGTCAGCAATTAAATGCCATTTGGAAGGGGGGTAATCTCACACTCAGGATAACTATCCTATTTAATACGAGATTTATTGTGAGATGAGCGCGGTCGTGGCCGACTTTTAGTGGAAATGCCTCAGCATTCACCTGGAGGAACTTTGGGAAACCACGAAAACCAAAGTCAAGACAGCCGACCTGGGAATCAAATTATATTAGGCCTACCCTTTTTATATTTGCATGTGCCGAACCAAACGAAAAGCGCAAATTTTGCCCACATTTCGACTAGACATTTTTTCTATAAAAATTTTTAACAAGAAAGGGTGCAATCTTTTCTATTTATATTACAAAAAAACTGGGCTATTTACTCCTTTTTCTCCCTAAAAATGGAATCATTCACATGCTAAGACGTTTGTCGTGTGTCCCAAGTGTGCCTGTGTGGGACCTATGGGGTATAGACACGTGTCAATGTGGGGGTAAAAGTACAAAAAAATTTGGGGTGCTATATTAGTCTCCTATACACAAGCTCTCAGGACTGAGGGGGTAAGGCAGTCTAGACCCCAAAAACACTGACGGGACGGAAATACTGCCAAAAAAAAAAACATTAAAAAACAGACAGTGGATAGAAAAAGGAGTTAAAATATACGATATTATACCTAAAAATGGAACAGACAGGCAATTCTAGCAAATGGTAGACAACCATCTGTAAGCTAAGAGGTCAAATGTACTTAATATCTATAAAATCCTAAAAGGTGTGGGGTCACACACATCAGCACCTGAATCTATTGTTCAGAATGTATTTGATATTATAGTGAATGGTCAAGATGACCACTACTTCAATACACAGCTGCAGTCTGGGCCTAGGCCAGACACAATTTGGTTTAATTTTTCACAAATTTCATTGAAATGATCCAGTCCATCCAGTCCAGATATTATTACAATCTGACCCTCCCTGCAGCATTCGACTATATTGACCATAAGTGTCAATGTACTAGGGGGGGGGGGATGAAGAGGGGGTCAAAATTGACCCATATTCTGGGCTAAAAATAGGCCTTACTAGTGTTGGGCCAATGACCGGGATTCAAAATCAGGGTTTATTTTGGGCATCACACGTGAAAACAGGAACCATGATCAGCTGCTTAGGCCTACTGCCCTCACCTGGGCAGAAAATGTTATACCCTAGCCGTGTATTTGTAGCAAGGTTAAGGTAGTTCCATTCTTTGCCTATACAAGGGATTATTGCATGGGTGTAAGCCGTTAGTGTTTGATAGCTAAAAATGTGATGAAACTACCTTGACCTTGCCAGAAGTGCGCACAACTGCGTGTAAAGGCAAACAACTTTTATATACCTTTTTATAGACATTGACAGTAATCATTTTTGTTGTTTATTCTCAATAGTAAAAATACATTTTAATGGATATAATTAATACAGGCATTAAAAACCTGAGTAGTTAAATGATATCCTAACCAATAGTGAAAATCATATTATAGAGATTGACAGCTGGTGTCAGTCTGGGCTACAAGAATAATAATTTCACCTAAACTAACTTAACATATAACCAAATAACTATTAGACATTAGAGCTTGTGTACCATCATTTTATTATCATATATCATAGCGCCAATACATCTCTCTCCCCCCCCCCCCCCACCCCCTCAAAAATAGTTGTTTCCATATATCAAGTATTTTATGGACGAAATATAATATATGGCCATAACAGCATTAACCCCCCACCCCCCCAACCCCCATTAAAAAATTATTTAGATCCATACCTGCTGACTTTTCAGACTTTTTTCTAACCAAATTACATTTTTCATGACAAAAGATGATAATTCCTGATTTTGTCCAATAGTGAATATTCACTGACATTCCAACCTGTACAACCACACTTGTTTATAAACGTGTTCAAAACAAATAAAATAATATTAAAAGTTAATTACTGAAAACGAAGTATAATGTACAGGGTGGCCTATACTATATAATGAACAAGATTTTTGGGAATGCTAATATCTCACCCTATACTCTGTATATTTGCACAACCACCCATACCATTAAAAAAACTTTTTTTCATTGGATATATCAATCTTTAACGGGCTCATCAAAAGCCAATGAGTCATTTTTGAATGATAAAGCAAAAAACCAAAACAATTCCAAAAGTTGTCTAATTACCAGAATCAAATAATCTATAGTCGTTTCCAACAATTTTTAGACTTGCGAATGCATATTCCAAAAGCTATTTTTTTACGATTGCTTGCAGTTGTACTTCATGTTAGCAAAAAACGATAAACGACAGCTCACATGGAAGGCAACTGCAAGCAATTATATAAAATGGCTGTATCGCAAGTCTGAAAGTTGTTGGTAACAAGTGTAAGTAAATTTAAACACAAAACTGACCTAGTCCATATAGAATTACTAGTTAAATTTAATATATTTTTCCTAGTACATGTGTATTATTCTTTTATAAACCATATTTAGATGGAAAATTATCGATGAGTAAACAAATTGTAATGGGCATAGACTGTGGATGGGCACAGACAAAAGACAGAAACATAAAATTGTTTTACGTTGTTGATCAAACTTAAAAAAAAATTACACTTTGCTCAGAATGGTTCATTATGGGTGCGTTAAGTTAAGGCCCGCAACACTGGAGCGCTCCAAGAAACGTGGCTCA
>JAQFYV010000384.1:0-11833 GCA_034695065.1 Choneiulus palmatus | reverse complement strand
TCGGCCGATCATTTTAATAAACAATCACCTTCTGTGATTGCTATACAGGTTGGAGTATTGACATTTTTTACCTTTACTACTCTTTCAAGAGTTACTCGTACCTATTCCTAAAATTTTACAGCTATGATTTGCGTAGTTATTTTATAAAAAATCAAATTTGAAAGAAGAATAACATTAGAGCAAAATTTGGCCAACTTGAACTGCTAAGCACATCTACATAAAATATTTTCATAAAATGTACATAAAATATTTTCATAATTTTAATACAGCCTATCCCAGAGTCTGTAAATCAAATTGAGAAATGCAATCTGTTCTTCTGAAAAGCTGATAGGCTGATAGACTGTAGTTTTCACCAGAAAATCTGATGCAAAATTAAAGGGGAAGACCTCCCTAGAAAAAAATATTCAAGAGTATACATTAAGAAAATACTATTCCTAAAATTGCACAAGCATCTAATGCATAGTTATTTTATTAAAAAGGAGACTTGCTGATGTCATCAACCCATTCATTCAAGCAAAGAAGAATGTTCTCACGTGATCTTGTTACAAAATGAGGTGCATTGCACGTGCAAATTACATCTGGTGTTCTTTAATTTGCATGTGAATTGAAAAATGTGGGTCTGCGACGTCACTAATACACCTGTGCCAACAGTATTTCGGCCATTAGGCCTACACATGTAATAAATTCATGCAGAATTTTGCAGAAAATCACCAGTTTCCTGTACAACTTTTTTTGCAGAATAAATTGTGCAGAAATTTATTTATTTTTTGCAGAAAGATATTTATTTTTTCTATAATTTATTATTAAATAACGATGCCTAGCATAGTTGTGAAATTTTGGGAATACTATTGTCGTAAAGGGGAATGAAACCCTCACCAAAAATGAATTTTGATCAAAATAGGATATTAAAAATATTATACTTACCCGAATTTTGACAACTATGTTCCTTCTAGTTTTTGAGAATACAAAAGTACAAAAAAAAATTCATTACCTGTCATTTATGCAATGTTTTTATGACGTCATGCTAATTTCGTTTCCCTGTCTATGGTGGGACCTCATTGATACTCGGGTAATTTATGTAAATAATATTTTTACTTCATGGGATACTTATATGAAACATATACAGGGTTGCCACTACATTTGAAAAATCGACTTGTCTGATTTGCCTGACTTTTGCCCATTTTTTTCTCATTTTTGCCTTACTTTGTCTGACTTTTCATAAAATTTTGCCTGACAAAAATCGAAGTTAAATAGCTTCATTTTTTTAAATAAACAGCAAGAAAGTTTTTAATAATGCATGTAATTTTAATTTTTTGCCATCAATTGCCATTAATAACTAATTCAAATTTTTGCCTGACCTCAGGTTGACTTTTGCCTGCCTTTTTTTTAGAATTTTGATAAAGTTGCCTGACTTTGCCTGACTTTTTCGGTTTTGCCTGATTTTGCCTGACTTTGCAGGTCAGTGGCAACCCTGTACACATGCTCAACTGCTAGAAAATTGCCTTGGCAGAATGCCAATGAAGCCGGATGACATCAGCAACAATCTCTTTTGAAAAACGAGACTTCGCGTACGCTTTTCAAAAATTGCATTAAAATCAAATTTATTTTTTTTTTATAAATAAATATTCATAACATAGTTGTGAAAATTGCTGTGAATGAATTTCTTCTTCTTTTTTTATTGATTAAATTTTGTTGTAAAGCATAATTTTTTCGAGGGCGGTCATCTTCTTTAATTACATCGAGTTTTCCCCATTTTGTCCTCTGATTTACAACTAACCAGTACATCGTATTTACTTTTAGTATCACTAATGCATAGCACTTAACATTGTTAGTAACTAGGCTCACTTACATGTTTAGTGACTAGGCTGACTATTTAAGTTAATTTTAAAAATTTATTCTAAAAAAGTTTGCAGATGCTCGTATATTCCTATGTTTATCATTACATGATTTTAAATCATTGTAAATCACTTTAGAGAGGAAAATCAGCTGAACATTACTTGAATCATCCAGGAGAATTGGATATGAGACAATTAATGGCACATATCAACCGTAACAAACCAAATGGAAATGGTAAACAAGAAACAAACAATAATACTATGAAAAGGCCTTCCCAGCCTAATTTGAGACCCGTTCGTAAAGGTAATTTTAATTTACAAAATTTGATGCTAATATATGCACACATTCAAATATTTGATTAATATAAATGATCTATATTATTTAGCTGCAACTAGTGCAATAAATAATGAAACTATCACTAAAATGATCCAGCAGGGTGACGTCGAAAAATTAGAGCAATTGGTACTAGATGGACATGGAAAGAAATTAGTTGGTAAATCATCTTGGAATGAAGATGTTAGGATATTTTTGAAAAAAGTCCCTCATTACATGGCAAGAATTTTCTCGAAAAAATTTCATCAAAGTTTCAAATTATTCATTTGTTAATTTAATAAAAATTATCCATTTTAGGATCGAATTTATGCAATACACACAGCATCTGCTCTTGGTGATTTATTGCTGCTCCAGCAATTATTGGATAAAAAGAAAATGGTCCTTTCCAAAGATGAATATGGTCTCACAGCTTTGCACAAAGCCGTAAAATATGGACAAATGGATGTTGTTAAATATCTTTTGCAAACATTTCCGGCATGCCACTCTGTGAAAGATCAGGTAAATATCTAATTTCACACTTTAGATTTCTGTAAACATTTTCAGGGAGCATTGGAGTAATGCTATCATGCTAATCACCCATAGAAATTTAAATTCTACTACTCTATAGTACCAAAAGACTACCTAGAAAAGCACCAAAATTTACAGATTGTTTCTTCCTTTTATCAAGAAGATATTTCAATTAATAAAATAAAAAATAAAAGTGCATTAAAATGAAGTTTTAACCTTTATCCGAATATTTTTAAAAAACATTTGCTGTAAATCGTCCAAATTTCTGTATATTTTGTATATTATCTGCATATTTTTTATATATTATGGTTAATGAAATGCACGCATTAATCATATTCAAAACGAGAGCATTCCACCAACAAAAATGTATAACAATATTTTTTTAAAAAAATGTAAAAAATATAGAAAATTTTATTAGTTAAGAAAAACCATCGTCGTTTTTTCCTAAGAAAAATGGAGTAATTATTATTATTCATTTTTAATGACAGGAGGAAAAATAATAAAATTTTCTTTTTTATTTTACAAATTTTAAGAACTTTATTGAAAAAAAGTCTGTAAATTTTGGTTGTTTTTATGTATTTTTATGGCTTATGACCCTTATGCTAATTTCTGAACAAATTACTACAGTTTTTTTATAAAGATATTGACACGTTTTATTTACATCCAAATATATGAAAAAGGATGGACGTACACCATTACATTACGCCTCAATGTACAAAGACAGAGACGATATTTACAATCTCTTGGTGAACAGTGGAGCTGACACAAAAACTCAAGATCAAGTAAATGAAATCTCAAGAAATTCCAATCAAATTTAATTAAAAAAATACTGAAAAATAATTCATTTTTTAATTCAGAGGGGAAAGGCACCAGATCATTATCTTGCCAGCAAAACTAAATTAGAGGCCCCCACACCTCCTCCAAAGCCCATCGATAAATATTTATTGGAAAACAATGATGATATTAGCAATGAAAATGATATTGATCCACTTGAAGGTGAATTGTTTTAAAATACATTTTTGTAATTAGGTTAAAGGGTTAGACGACCCTGGAAAAAAGTATTTTCATTCAAGAGTATACACACTAAGAAATATCATTCTTAAAATTCCACAACAATGTTAAGCATAGTTATTTACATATAAACTAAAGACAAAATAATTCATGGACGAAATTCCAATGACATGTTAATGACGTCGGAACAACCACATTTTGCAATGCACGTGCAAATTCAGAACATTGAATGTAATTTAAACGCGCAATGCACCACATAACATAGTTGTACAATTTTAGGAATGGCATTTTTAACGCATACTCTTTAAAGAAAAATAAACTTTTCTAGGATGGTTTTCCCCTTTAAAATATTAAGCAAACAATGTTGAACAAAGTATATTTTTGTGAATAAGATGAAAAAGAAATCCAAACTTGGATCAATGATGGAGATATTGAAAAACTGGAAATGCTGCTAATTGAATGTCGTGGTGAAAAACTACTTGGTAAATCATCATCTAATGATAAAGTCCAAGAATTTCTTGAAGCTGTGCCAGCTTATATGGTATGTACGTATTTGTCAATTTTATGGTAAATAATGCAAAAATCTAATGAATTTTAAAAATGTATAGGGTAAAATACGGGCTATTCACAATGCAGCTGCCAGTGGAGAATTAAAAGATCTACAGTCCTTGATTGATAAAGACATTTTAGTTTTGTCAGTGGATGAACATGGGGCATGCCCACTTCACAAAGCAGTACTTCATGGCCATAAAGATGTCATAAAGTTTCTTGCTAACAACTATCCAAGCTGCCTTAAAATCAAAGATAAGGTGAGCTTTTACTAAATTTTTGACATACATTTAAGTAAAACCAGAAAAATAAATAATTGTAACTTTCCCCAAAACCATGGAGATGATATCAAATGTTTTCAAGTCTTTCTAAATGTTAACAATTTTGTAACTAATTTTAGGTATCCACCAATTTCAAGCAATTGATCAACAATTTTATTTAACTAAAGTAAAACTAATTTTATGAAAAAAAATATTGTTTTCAAATATGCCAATTATAATTATTTTTCATCTTAATTAAATCCTGTTTCCTTCTGAATAATTACATTATATATTAACATTAAATTTGGGTACTTATGTTTGTAAATAACCACATTAATTTTCCATAATTTCATTGAACTCTTTTAAATCTGCAATCATGTATTTTTGAGTATTTAAAAGCATGTAACCCATTTAAAATACATACTTATTTATTCATAAATTATGTTTTAAGGTAACACAATATACAAGCACTTTTAAAATAACAGCATATTTAATTTTCTGCAAATTTATAAGAAATTGATGTAATTGCTAACAAGTGCTTTATATTTTTAACTGCTTTAAACATTTCAGTACAAATATTATCAGTTGTTTAGAAAACTGTTAGGAAGTTTATTTTCTTTTTTCAAACTGGGAATATATATGATATTTATAATTGAAGAAATATATATATATATTGAATTTTTTAAATTAAAGAGTGGCCTCACGCCTCTGCATTATGCAGCGTTGATCAGCAATGATGGCTACTTTTATCGACTTCTTTATAATGCTGGAGCAGATCCAAATGTTAAAGATAAGGTAAGAGAACACTTTATAAAGGGTTGTTCATCAATTACATTCCCACTTTAGAGGAAGGAAGGGGTATAGGGTGTCTGCAAACTTCTTGTGAGGGTTATTTACAAGAGAATGTTTGTAGAAAATGTGGAATAATGAGAATCCAGAATTTTAACAATCTGAAAAGTGGTAATGCTACTATATATTTGGGGAGGACCTAAATGGTGATAAATTGTAGGAAAGAATAATTTTAATATGAAAACAAGTCTATTATATTAAAAGCAATGCATTACTTATTTAGAATGGGTTCACATCTGGGCAACTTTTACGTGGTTATGGCATTTTGATGTTGGATGATTTAAGACGAAGATATGAAGAAAAGAAAGTTCCACCTAGACCTCATTCCGTGCAAATGTGGGAACGTCCACCTACAGAGGAAATTCTGAAAGGTGTTTTTTATTTAAATAAATCAAATGTTTATTTCATTGATCTCTTTCTCTGAAATTGCATTCTTATTTAAGTACATATGTCAACTTTCCATTATTTTAAGCATTGACACCAAGTCCAATGACACAGGAGCATGCAAGTGCTTTGCGGCAACAATCGGCTGCAGCCGTAGAAATAAAGTCGACAGACATAGATGATGAAAATGAATCAACAGAGGATGAAGTGAAAAATGACAACACAGATTTGGAAATAGAGTCAAATTCTCAGCAATATGCCTCCGATGATGTTGGCACTGTTGAAGAATCTGAAGAAAAGGTGCCAGACCAGATCAACGAAAACGTCGAAGATGGTCCAGATGGTACAGAACAAGATGCAGATGATGAAGAATCTAAAGAAAGTGAAGAAGATGCTGAAGAAGGGCAAGGCAATGAAAATCAGACAGATGAATCAATTAAAAAAATAAACGATGAAGATTTGACAGAAAAAGAAAGTGAGAAGACGGTGGACAATGAGGAAAACAAAAAATCAGAAAATGACAAGCCAGAGGAACTAGCTGATATCAGAACTGATGAAAATGACATTGGAAATAACTTGGAAGGTGAAGAGCAAATGGAGAAAGATGCTGCGGATGAAAAAGAGGATGAATCAGAAAAAAAACAAGAAGATATTGGGCAAGAAGAAACTGATGAAAATGTAGTTACTTCGGAAGTAAGCAAAGATATTGAGGGCGAAATTGAACCAGAAACTATTGAGGCTGAACAAGAAGATAATTCAAGCAAACCTGATGCAGTAGAACAAGAAATAAATTCAAATAAACCTGATGAAGCAGAAGAAGAAAGTCCAAGTAAACCTGATGGAGGCGAAGAAGAAAGTCCAAGTAAACTTGATGAAGATGAAGAAAATTCAAATAAACCTGATGAAGATGATGTAAAGGATATTCAGGAAAATGGGACAGAACAACCATCAGAATTGGTCAATGATTTGAATGTCCTGGATCAACAAGCTGTAGAAGCAGTACCATCATTGGCAGAAAAGCCAGAAGATGAAACTTCAGCAGACCAAGAAATAGATAGGGCTGAAGAAAGTTCGGATGATGTAATAGAAAGTAAGGAAAATCTAGAAGACAGTGGCATTGCTGACATTGATGACGATTTGGAAAACTAAAAGCCCAAATCATTGAATGCTCAGCAGAGTTCTGAGGATGATGACGTTGTCACGTCAAGTATCAATGATATCCAAGAATCGCTATCGGAAGACAATAACAACTCATTTCACATCTTTCAACCCACTTTAAATGGAGGAAATCCATTGCATTGGACCAAGGAGGGCGAATATTTGAGTGTAGTTTTAGGAGATGCACTAATTACGGCATTAGCTGATGTGTCCAGGATAAAACCAGCAGATCCACTGGCATATTTGGCAGTCTTACTTTATCGGTACTTACACAAAGCAAATCTATCAACAGATATGAATACTGTAAGTACTATAGAAAACAACTTGCTGCAAATTATAATTATTATCATACATATGACCAAAGCACATTGTTCCATTTTTCATATGTCTTTCTCAATCAAGAATGGATTAAATGGAAGAAAACGTATTACTAATGGTCAAAAGTAAGCAAGATATTTTACAAGAAAACAAAATAATAATAATTGTAAAATATTTTTACAAGAATCACAACAGAATTGGTTGTCTATGAATTTCAATATTTGCAGCGGACAAGTTAACGGCATAAAATTAAGACTTCTGAATACCAATGATGGAAATATAACCTTACAATATATCTGCAGAATTAAGGTAAAATATGCCATTTTTGTCAATCACATGATAATTTTTTTGAATTAAGATTATGAGGGTAGGTTAATATTTTCCAAGTTAAAAATTAAACAAAAATTATTTAAGGCCTATTTCATTTATTATTTCCTAATAGGGTGATGATGGTTCTACTCTAGTTCATTATGCTGCAGCAAAGCCTCATGATAACTACGGCTTTTTCGAGCTTCTAAAAGAAACGAATTACAACATTGCAGAGAGAGATAACTTTTATCGCACAATAAGAGACATTGCCAATGAAAAAGGGCTTGAAATGAATGTAGAATCCATTGATAAATACATATTTTATTTGGTTCGAGAAGGCAAAGAAAACGAAATTGAAACCTTGATCTTGGACGGATACGACCATCTTTTGGACATATTGGATGATGAGGGCAATGACACAATAATGGTGGCAGAGTTAACGCAACAGATGAGAATTGCTCAATGCTTGAAAGAAGTTTCGCAATTTCAAGTAATTTTGAATTTCATTAAAAGGGTGCATATGGATGCCATGTTAAAATTGTAAAATTTTTCCACTTTTTCTTTCAAAAGGAAAAGCTTGAATTGTTACATGAATCAGTAAGGAATGGTGATGTTGAAGAAGTGAAAAATCTTCTCGAAAATGAGCCAAAATTGGTAAAAGCCAAGAATTCCAAAGGTCAAACTGCTCTTCATATGGCAATACTAACAGAAAATGAAGATTTGATCAAAATCATTACTAATGCCTGTCAGCCTGTGGTCAATATTGAGGACAATGTAAGTCAGAGAGGTTAGTTTATTAATTTAAGTTATAAAATCATTTAATAGCTAGCAAAATTTTACAGTACTAGTTTAGGATTTTCAATAATTAAATATTAATACACTAATGAAATTTATCAGATGGGGCGAACGCCACTGCATTACGCAATGGGAACGAATAATCCAGAAATATTTGGTAAATTTGTAATTCAAATGGGAGGAAATCAACTAACCCGTGATGTTGTAAGTATTTGTACAAAGAACATGTTCAATTGCATGGCCATACTTCATCTCAGGTAATCCTATGCACATGTAATGTCTCTCTGGTGAGCGTATTTATTTATACTTACCAATTGGCACCCAATATTATTATCTTGCACAATCTAAAGCAAAGCAAGATATGATGTGCAAACATAAGATAGGTACCAAAACGCCAATTTAAACAAATATGTTCACCAGAGCCATTACATGTGCAGAGGATGACCTGACACAGAATATGGCTTGTGAAGCTTGCTTTATTTTGCATGTTATAGCAGAAGAAATCATTATTTTATAATTTTGCTTTCAGACATCCTTAATGAGGAAAATACCTTTACAAACTAATTTTCAATAACAAGATTATAATTCATATGCATTTTTTTCCTTATCATTAGGCTTGTCATTTGCCTAGTTTCTACTTCATCAATAATCAAGCGATTCAAAAATTGAAGGAAGAAATGGAAGAAATTAAGGTTTAATTGAAAATTCTGAAAAGTACTTTTCACAATTTATTCAATTCTTGAAACTAACTAATGAGAATATTCCTATACATCATGGGAGTCTTTCACAGACTTTCATAGGTGGCTTTCAGTTAGACAAGTAAGATTTCATTTTGATTTTCTTTTCTAGTTTAGTGAGTTGAACTACAAATGTTTAATAAACTAATATTACATAGTTTTGGTTCTGATCACCCCTGAATCCCCAATTCAAACAATTTTTATATTACAAAAATTAATATTATTGAAAATAATTTAAAACAATAAAATTGAATAGTTGTCCAATAATATTATAACATATGACTGAAAAAAATACTTTGGTAGCATAAGGTGGAAGTCTTTGAACTAATTTTCACTTTACATTTTTACTGTGTTATGATATTATATTGAGGATTTCCATTTTAGAAATATCTTTCTGCATTTTGCTCCAATTAAACGAAAATTTAAGGTATTTAATAGTTTGGTTGGGATTTGAAGACTCAGGGTAAAAACAAATGTTCCTTTAAGTGTTGTATGTATTCAGATTCCATTACAACTATTAAATGCACTCATTTTGTAGTGATTTCAAAGATGTATATTTAAATCAATAAAATCAATAACTTACTTGTTTGAGATATTTAATATTCAAGAATTTTACATTGTCAAACAATGTATGTTCATACTAGCATTTCCAAGCTGAAATAACATAAATTAACAATAATTACATTCAAATAATCATCCAATTCCTCATTTTTTGGTTCAAATTATTGATTACAGATTAGTTTTCCAGATGTGTAGCCATAACTCCGATATTCAGGTGGGCTTATTTTAGATGCTTTTGTCAGCCATTTTGAATATTCAGCGGAACAGATGCTACGCCTTTCATCAATCTTCATTTCTTCAGCTCTTGCCATTTCTTGCAACTTTGTTTTACCTTCTTAAAAATTAAAATTAACATTTAATAAATGGCTATGACATTACATCATTTTTATAACAATACTAACCTATTTCATCTTTTAATTTGCAATTAATCCATTTTTTAAACGCTTTTCTGCTTTTTTCATGAGCTTCACTTTTCTTCAAAGCTTTCAGTTCTTCTTTTAGTTTCAATTCGTGTTCCATTTTCAATTTTCTGTTCCTCAAATCAATATTTTTATCCTCTAACCAAGTTTTCCACCTTTCTTCCCATAACTTTATAAACAAAATAAAAGAAAAAGAATCAACTTAAGCAAACATGGAAACTCCACATGGAAAGCAGTGACAATTATGCTAAAGTTCATAAAAATTCACCTGTTGTTTTTTCGATTTTTCTTCTTGCAATTTTTTACTTTCAGCACTTTTCAAGTGCAATGCAATATTTTCTTGAATAATTTCTGCACGTTTTGTCTTTGCCTTACTAATTAACCATTTTTCCCAAGGTGACATCTCCAAAACTGTTCTCGATGGCTCGACAGTTTCAATAGTATAGATTGATACTGTTCCACTTTATCAAATATATTTGAAGTTCATCAAACGCATTCGCCATAATTCAGAGTTGTTTGTATATAGGTTGAGGCATAAGCATCTTTATATCAGTATTCTTCTAAATGTGGGATTACCTTTCCCCTATTGCATTTCTGCTTATTGGTAGGGTAATGACTTGTAATGTACGTCTTACTGACTTCGAAGGGTTCATTTTCTAGGAATCATCAAATTCATTTTTAAAAGTTTATCATATTAAAAACATTCAATTTCTCTGCCCATTAAAACCATGGGATATTTTCTTCCACGAATATATTTACAAAATTAACAATCAATATATAATCTTACTCTATATAAATAACCAAATTTCTTCTAAAATTAGGCAAATGAACACCCCTTGATCATTTTTAATTTATATATTGTAATCAAAGTGCAAAATTATCCAAATGATCCATAAAACCATTAAAAATAATATATGAAGTATTGCGAGCAACCAAGTTAATATAATTTAGAAGAACAGCATGTGGTTAATTAAAGCATTATAATACAGATTTTACATTGACTTGCAAACTATTTGACACATTTCTGCAAAAACAAGTAGTTGATAAAGTAACTTATGCCTCACTCTGTAACTCAACTATATACTTGCCTTTCAGAAGTGGCTTTAGTTTGTTTTGTCCTGGTAGATGTAGATGTCTTAGATTCACTTATGTTTTCTGTTTTTTGGTTATCTTTTGATACAGAGCTAGTATCTTCAAATGATGACGTATAATTACTATATTCATTAGCACTTACTGAAGCCATGACTTCAATAATAATTTCGAAATTGTAATAATTCAAATGAAACTAATCTATATACCATGTCTATATCCTGCACGTTGTTGTACACCCTATGATTGATTTTTGGGTCAATGACTCCCCACCCCAGATATCGCCTGTGGGTAGATGAGGTTGATGCCATTTTATTTCGAGGGGTAGTTCGTGTACTAGTTTGTGTGGTAGTAGGTGTTAAAACACCTGGTAATGATATAGGTGTCCATGTACAATAAAAGTAGCTATAGCCAATAATGCTTAATGTACCATATTGAATTACCTATACTATAACAAGAAAGAAACCAGAAATAAAAATAATTACATCAGTTCCCAAAATCAACTGTTTTAAATGTATTTGAAATATTTCATAATGTATGCCTAATTAATATACGGGAAATTCCGAGCCAGGGTGTGGGGGCAAGCACTGGGGAGTTTGGGGTTTTACCCCCATTCTAATTGGAAACCCCCCCCCCCCAAGTTAATGCTTGTAAGTTATTAAATTATTAAATAACTAAACAAATCATAGTTGTGAAATTTAGGAAATAGTATTTTAAA
>JAQFYV010000383.1:0-11833 GCA_034695065.1 Choneiulus palmatus | reverse complement strand
TTACAAAAAAGATTGTACTCACCTATTTCTTCCAAAATATAGTGCATTGCAAGTGAAAACATGCACCATTGACAATGACATGACTATGGTGCTTGTTTTTTCCTTAATTTATTAATAAATAACAACTTTATAATAGCAAAGTTTTGAAATTTTGGAAAAAATATTTTCTCAAAGAATAGTTTGAACGAAAAATACCTTTTTCTATGGTGGTCTTCCCCTTTAAATAACTAAGCATAACATAGTTGTGAAACTTTGGGAGTATAGTATTTACTTAAAAGGTTACACTCTTGATAGATAGAAAAATACTTTTTTCCAGGATGATCTTCCCCTTTAAATAAATGGGTATAAGTTTTCTGTAAAAATATGTTCTCACCAGGAGCAAAAACCTTTTAGTTACAGGCCTACTAGCCTATAATATATATGTATTTGAAAATACTGACATTGGACCATTGATTCAAAATACTAGCATTAATTCTACATTGGCTTTATGTAGATACAATATTGTAAGTTTACACACAGACTGCAGTATACAAATTTGCAGTATAAAAGCGTGTATACAAGGTAATCATATACTGTGGTTTTATATATTTCCTGTAAGCATATACACTGATCTAAATAGCAATATGCAATTATGTATGGATTCTCAATGTATGCATGCTCTCGATTTCATGGGAAGTACTATGACATACATTTCCTACATACATATATGCATGTCTGCTTTTGTTATTAATATCAGCTGATGACCAATACGTATAGTCATGATAATCATTTCCATAAAAAAATATTATTACAGGCCTATCTAATAACAATATAATTATCAAGGTTTATGGATGACTTTACATGTGTCGAACAATAGATATCAGAAATGAAATTAATACCATTAAACAAATTTACCCATTAACAGTCATATGCACCAACCTTAATTATCCTTAAACTTGAGGTTATATAATGTATTTTCAATGTCTTAACCACGAGGTTAAATTTAATCCTGGTTAGTGAATTGTCAACTAAGATGTAGCTAGGGGGCTGTAGGCAGTTGAGGTCCTGTGGCTCAGATGGGCGGGCTGGTACGCTGTCCCATGTTGGTTTTCTTTAACTTTGTAGAAAAACTGACTTCCACACGTTTTGGGGTTTAAATTAATAAAAATAGAAAAACTGTTTAATTCAATTCTATAGTGCTGCTGGTATTTAACAGTAGAACTCTCCCTGAGAGTAAAGCATGTTACAGCAATATGGCCAACTTGCCATCATGATAACGTCCATCTGTTCAGTTCGGTTGTGCAGTCCAGACTGATTAATTTTAGTTCAAAACCTCTTTGTCTGGGCCATCCAAAATGGCGCTGATTTTCAGTAGTCACCTGACCAAGTTGATCAGATGACCACTGAAAATCGTCATTTGGAATGTTCTAGAAACATTCAACTGTAAACAGACGTGACTTGCAATTCCTTGCTGATTTGCATATTTGCAGCAATTAAAATTCCCCTATAAACGGGCGGGAAAAGCGCCAGTGCCAGGGGCATTTCTTACATATTTTTTAATCAGAAAGAAACATAAAAGCATGATCCAAACCACCGAAAAAGAATGAAATTTTAAACATTTTCCATCCTAGAACAAAAAGAAATATGGTATGTTTCAGCTGATGAAATTCTCTACATTTTAGCAGTTATATATATATTTATAGATTTTGGCTGATGAAATACACGCATTTTAAATATTAGAACGCCTGCATTTCATCAAAGAGAATTTATGAAAAATATATAAATCTGCTAAAATGTAGAGAATTTCATTGGCCAAAACATACCGTATTCTGTTTTGTCCTAGGAAAAACGGACAATTTATAACAAATTTTTAAAGATGAATGGACAAAGGTTTAAAATTTTATTCTTTTCCATTTTTATTTTTTAGTTATCGCAATGAAAAAAAAAATAATAATAATAACATCTTTATTCTAGTCCAACCTTTAAAAATTGTACATATTTTGGTATTTTTTATGTATTTTTATGTCCTTTGGATACAAAAATAATGCATCTCTAAATGGCTAAAAAAATCTCTATGGAGAAATTAACATTACGATTCTGTACTGAAGCCCCCTCTTAAATGGAATTAGCTCTCTGACAAGTACACGTTGATCTATGACTACCGTAAATATATTAAACTATAGGTATTATAATTTGCCATACCTGTACTTGCACGTGTACAGGTACTATGGCTATGTTACAGATATAAAAATTCTATTTGGTGCTTTTGCAATCTGAATTTAACATTTCTGCACTTGAATATAACGTAATAAATAAGTTTTATATTCTCTATCGCTTGGAAAAAAAATTCTGAGGGGATTGCCTTCCCCTTTAAGTAAAGTACGCATGTAAGGGATAATTCACCGTCCTAATCCCATTGATAAAACCATGTCTTTTATTTAAAAAGGTGAGCACTTTTGAATAAAAACGCTAATATCAAATTTAAATTCAATGGACAACACATTCACATAATGTACGACATCAATGATTTCTCAAAAAGAGGGGCATAGAAAACTTTGCCCATAATAAAAAGTAGACAATTGGGAAAGTTTTGCATTATGTCACTCACATTCTATGCACTTTAATCGACTTTTGTGCTTAATAGTTTCTCAAAGATACTTTCTTTTCCCATCACTCTTTCTCAGTCATAAAGTCATAAGAATTTTACAAAAAAAAAAAATTGCAAAAAATCAATTAAATGAAACAAAACATTTCAAGGTAAAAACAGAACTTTTAAGAATTTATCAAAATTGCAAGACAGTTTCTAAATTTCAAGGAAATTGTAGTTTTATTTTTTTTTTTAATTTTTTTACAGTTTTCTTGCCATTTCTGTGATCTTCAAAGTTTTGCGATTTTTCTTGAAATTTCATCCAAATATCTTGCGATGTTTTTAAATCCAGAAATGGCTTAAGTCAATGCCCCAAAATACTTCACTAATTAGATATTAACTGGTTGCTGAAAGGTTACAAACTTTAGTGGCAAAAAATATTCACCAGATCTGTTACCACCTTTCCACCAAAACTATTTATTTTCAATGAAAAAACATCCCAGAAATTGCAATCAAGCTTCTTCGCAAGGTTGGCAACGAATTTATATAAGTAGGGTACCGGTACCATAAAATATAAGCTCTGATACTTTCAAGTACCACAATTCGAGTAAAAATTATGCCGAAAAGTGGATGGAATATGATCAAGGGGCAACGCAGCCTTCAGAAAAAGCTATTGCCAAATGAAAGAGCATAAATAAGTACTCAATAAAGAATTGCCAACTATGTTCTCTCTATATGAAAAATAAAAAAAAACTTCGGACTGAAAGCCTAAGACGTGAAACTAATGGAAGTTTGTACGATGACGTGTCACCAATGACGGTCGTTCATCGGTGACACTAGATCATTTGCCAACAACTTTCTCTGAGGGTTGTTTTCCTCTTTAACATATTAAAAAAACTTTCCCAATTTCCACTCTTTATTAGTGGCAAACTACCATTACAGCTCTCATATTAAGAGTACATACAAATAATAATATTATTTTTAGCTGGAAACTATCACTGGGAAAATGGGTGAAAGGCACTCTAATTTTGATTAGCATTTTGAAATTATGAGAAAATTTTTAAATGAGAACAACATTACCAACAGTAAATAACACAAACCTAAAGCATAGTTTACATTTAACTTTTGAAGAAACAAAAAAATAATTCTTGGCAGTTTAATTAGCTGCTCTTGGAAGCAAATAGGAGTAATTAAGTAATATGACAGATTGATAAAAATAAAATGACTAAGAAATGTAATGACTTCATGACCAGCAATGTTGACTTTTTAAAAAAATAAAAAAATTAGTCCTAGAAAATTCCTGTTAAATTGCTAGAAATACTAACATTAATATCCCTGCAATCTGAATAGCAGATATATTGATATACTCCATGACACTTATAAATAAGGAATTGTTTCTATTAGACCACATCAACAGTTTTTTGAATCTTGGAACATTTATCTGGCAGCACAGTTCCCTTAAAGAGCAATATGGCACTACTCCCATATCCTCTATTATACCTCCCACTAAAATGTCTGCTGTCATATATAGGACTTATATGCAATTTTTCTCAAAATATAGGAACCTTACTAGAATTTTGCAATGTTATACAAACTCTGCAAACAATTTTTAACATGAAATGGTACTACATTGAATAATTTATGAAAAATATATGACTGGCAAAATGAAAGATCTGTGTTCCAAAACTTTTTGAAACAAATTCTAAGGAATTTAACGTTTGGCAATATTTTTGTCTGTTAAAAAATTCAAATTCATTAATTTGGACAATATAGCTATGGATAGTGTAAGCTGCCAGCATGCGTAATTATGCCAGTAAAAATAATATTTTCTTAGCGCAAACAGAGAAGTGAAATACTTAACTATTTCATAAACACGAAAATATTGGAACGTTTTAATTAGTCTAAAATTTAAGATAAGATTTGGAAAGCCTATGCAAATTTTTTTTTACTTTATAGCACTCACATTTTTGTATACAAAAACTAGCCTGTATAATCCTAACTGTTAACATATACCAAAATTAGCCCCTAGCGGCCAAGAAAAGAACTACAAACAGTCAATAATGATTCATCATATGCAGCATGCATATGATGGAAATATACATTACACAAAATGAACACATTATCACGAGCTTTCCCGTATGCTTTCAGAATGCCTTTGTTCGATGTTTGGTTTGGCCACTAGGTGATAACTTTGGTACATGTTAAGTTTAAGACTGTAGTTTCGTACATTCGGCTTTCAAATAACTGATAAGATTCGGGGCATATAAATTAAAAAACTAATTTTTTAAATAAAAATGTGAAACGTTTTCAAACATGGCAGTTTGGCGTTTAATGGCAAAACAAGCACTAGCCAGATAACCTCCGATTTGAAATTCAAGGCATTTGGGGTAAAGGCTTATGCCAAGAAATCCAGTTTAAACGTCCCCAAGCATAGAACATACCGATTCCGCAATACAGGGAAGTCAACATTAAGGGTAAAAATGGATATTTGTCATTTAAACCCAGAGAAGTCTGTAAAACTCCAGTATACAGTTGCAACGGAATCAAGCCAAGAATGTAGACCGATTCATAAACACATAGAAGAGGAAGAGGGAATGGCCTCTGCTGTCTTCATGGCAAAGAAGAATTTTTAGAGTGAAAGAAGAAATAAAAACTCAAATCAAATAAGACTTTTGGAAGATTGTCTTAAACAAATTTCCATAGAAAAGACTACTAAAGACTTCCAATTTCAGAATTAAAATAAATATTAACGAAAAAAAAAAAATGGTTTCCTACCTGTATTTGAGAGCAAGACTGAAGAAAGCATATAAAGTGAACAGCATAAACATCAAAATTTTCGTAGGGGATTCTGTAATACAATCAAAAATTCTCTAAAATATAATATAAGGGAGCAGTTCAATAATTTATTGTCACAATGGGACAAATAGAAAATTGGCATATTGTTAAGTACCGGTAGCATATAATTTTCACAATTGCCAGTAAATGTGAACGCCCATAGAGATTTACAGAACTACTCTTTCTAACCGAAAGACATAAAAATACATAAACAATGCAAAAAGCGATTGAATTTTAATAGTTAAGACACGCAGTCGTCCTTTTTTCATAAAAGGATTTCAATTAAATATTAAAAAAAATAAAAACACATAAAACAAAACTATAACATTTTCCTCCTAACTTTAAAAATTATCTATAAACCGTACATTAGTAAAAAAGAAAGGATGACGGTATGTTAAGTTTAACTGATGAAAAATTCTCCACATTTTAGTATTTTGTTATATATTTTGATAAATTTTGTTGATGAAAAGCATGCATTAGTCATATTCACACCAAAACATGTGCATTCCATCAACGAAAATGTATTAAAATATCATAAAAATGCAAAACTTAGAAACCTTTACCAGTTAAGACATACCATCTTTATAGGAAAAATGTACAATTACTAACAATTTTTTAATGATAGACCGAAAAACGTTAAAATTTAATTTTTACGCGTTATTATTTTTACTTTATTACTTGAGATACTTTTAAAAAAAAAATAAATAAATAAAATAAGATGATGGATTGCCTAGCTTTTAAAATTCAGAAAATTATGGTATTTTTTGCGTATTTTTATGTCTTTTGGTTAGTCTAGAAAGACTTGAAAACTTTATTGGGGGTATGGGGAAACTACAACCGAATAATGTATTATGCTATATTTGAACGCTAACTAATAAATTTGCATATATTCTTCGCAAATAAACTCAACGTACCAGCTTCCTCATAGAGCAGCGGCATGAGAGAGTAATGCCCAACAGTGCTAATTATTAAGAACATCCGTGCCTCGTCCACATGCAGCATGGCCAGAATGCTGAAAATATTTTTACGTAATTCTTTTAGTGCCAAAATACCGAGCAAATCAATGTGAAATCATCAAATATGTATTAATCAAATACCTTAGAGGAATGATGATCATTAATATCGCTTTCTCGTGAACATGCCATCCAAACATGAAGGAAGCAAAAGCACAAAGGGTCAAACTTCTCACAAACTCCATCGGTCGATATGGCCTTTTCCATAAAGTAATTAATGTCGGCTGCAATAGTAAGAAACAATTACAATTAAACTATTGCCATAAGCAGCAATCAGATCATTTGCACACTCTGATTAAGCCTAAAGAGGGGTCAATCACCCTAAGATATACTTAAATATCTATCGCATTTTCTGACCAGAAGACAAAAATTTATAAAAAATATCAAAACTTGTAGAATATTAATAGTTAAGTGAATTGTTGGATTTGTTCTAAAAAAAATATTGCAATTAATACAATAGCACGTGTAAAACTGACCATTTTAAAAGTCTCTTTCCACTGCTGCTAATTGCTTTTCATTAAAATTAGTTCAATTTCCTAAAAATATGATCATTGGTTTCATTTGAAATTTGCTTTGAAAATGATTATTGTCCACGTCAAAATTTGAGAATTTTCTATAAAAAAATTATTATTGCTTTTTATTAAAAAAATTTTAAATTTCCTTTACAAAATTTATTGGTTCACACTGAAATTTGCTAATTTTCTTTAGAAATCTTATAAGGTAATTTTTGCCTAAACTACTGGAATTTGCCTACTTATAACATAAACCACTGACAAAAATAAATATTATTTATAATACCAGCATAGCCAAAGCAGAAATAATGGAGGCAATCAGTGGAGAAAGTGACGGCAGTACGGCATGATGATATTCCCCGACTAGACCTCTAGTCATGGACGAAGGCACAATCTTCGATCTATCGATAAGTTGCAGTTGCAGGCCTAGAAGTACGGAAGTTTTATTAAAGTTGTTTTCTCAAAATTACAAATTAAAACACCGTAATTACAGCGTACCTCCGAAAGTGAGAGCTTTATCCAGAGAATTATACAAAGCCCAGAAGTTAGGAGCCCAATAGGCATGAGTTAAACCACGTTTGAACGGGAAAAGGCGTGAGAGCACTTGAGGGAGCTGATACTGGAAAATAATAGTTAGCACTAGTTCAATTCAACAAAAGAATTATTTATAAATTTTGAACTTGATAAAGCGCTATAAATTTTCATAAATTACATCATTGATGAAGGGACCGAATGATATGCCAAAAACTACAATTACAATTATTGCCAGTCGCAATAGATTTTTAGCAAATACGGCCCAATTGATGGTATGGTCTGCAAAATAAAGAAATATTTACTAAATTGTAAACGTCATTCTCAAATATAAAAGATATCATGATTTAATACATGGCTCGTGCTAAAATTCACAAAATTATCTCCCCGGCCTACTTAAAGGGGAGCGGTGCCCTTAATAGCTAGCTATTGGTGCCTGACGTAAAAATACACGAAAATAAAACATTCGCCATTGAAAAGGTAACCGTGTTCTGACGAAATATGTTATAAAAGTAAAAGATATCCCTTTTTCATTTTTTTTTAAAATTAGAAAGAACATAGTTGTCAATTACTGGGTAAGTGGTTTTTTTATATATACTCTATCATTTGATTTAGAATGTACTATAATTTTACTACATTTCCATGACTTTCTTAAAACAATTTTTGCAGGGAACAGGGAAGTGAGAATGATGAATTATTTAGCTCGTAGTCCGATATGGGAGAAAAAAAAATGATTTTTGCTTAGAGGGTTTTCCATAACGTGGTTTTAAAATTAAATACCAAATGAATATGCTTAGGTTAACCCCTTTGTAAAATTAATACTCGGGAGACCAGGGTTCTATTTCCCAGGTGGGCTACTGTGATTGCAGTTTTCGTGGGTTTCCAGTCACTCCAGGCAAATGCTGGGGCAGTGCCACTAATAATTGGCCACGACTGCATTCCTATTCCACTCCTTTCCATCCCTGCCACATCATTGATGATGACGTGGGCCGTGCAGACTGAATATCTGACGGTTAACCACAGTTAGATAAGAGATCCCTTGCCGTAAAAGCAAAAACAGGATTGTTCCCCGATTATCCCTGGCCATTTCTCTGCTTCCTGACGTTCCCTAACTTTCCAGGTCTGCAAGAACCATGTTATAGCTGTGTTGCCAGATTATATTTCTGAGGACAAAAAATTATTAATATGGACATGAAACACTTTTTTTTCAAAGTTATGCAATATTTAAACTGACACCTTTGTTCCAGGTAAGACAATAGTTGCGCAATAAGTAGATGGCATAGGCTGGAGCCATATATAAGAAAATGTGTTTGAAGTTTAACAGAACAGCAAACCACACAGCTGCCTCACGATAACGATTCTATATAAAATTAATATAGAAATTGTAACAACAATATTGATAATAATAATGATAATATTGTAGACAATGATTCAAGCTAAGCAGCAAAACTTACCTGAAGGATACATAAAATAGAAATTAGAAGAATTCCATAAAGAAATCCGTTATATTGAAAATGGATATGGTCGACCATCAAAGAACCAACATTAGTCATCAAAAGCATGCATAAAATGAATCTATCATCGGCAAACTCATCCCATTTTGGTAGTCTTAAGTTTTTGAAAATAAACTTGCAGCATCTAAAGGGCAAAAAATACATAATATTATGAGAGATTTTATTGTATGTATTCGACGTTTATTTGAGGTAGTGCAATGACAGAATTTTTAAAGAGTCCGACAACCTTCTTACATCTCGTACACCTGAAAACCTCGCTAATAAGCAAATCTCCAAAAGATGCCACCAATCTAATGCCAACCACATAAAATCAAATAAATCCTTAGGTTAATCGTAAAATACCAAATACTTTTAGCCCTCGGTCTAGCCTCATCAAGGCTGTGCACCTTGGTAAAAAAAAAACGTAACTCTTGAAATAATCTGGTCAATAATTGTGAAAAAACCACAAATCTTCATAAAATCTTGCAAATCTCAAAGAATTACCATCAATCTAAGAAAACTGCATCAATCCCATTAAGGGCAGATTATAAAGCGGCATTAATTTCCCATAGGAAAGTTTTTGCCCCTGATTTTAGTAGCTACAGAGCCCACAGATAACAAAAATACCAAGTAGTCTCGTAGTACTTTTTCCAAAATTGTGCTCTAATATTTAAATTAAAAAAAAATTAGGTTGTTTTTAAAGGCCTTTCTCCGCCTCTCCGTAATTTTTTTTAATGTAGACTAAAAAACATCACACATTTCCATGCAAATGGAACCTCCAGGTCTATGTCAAAATTAGAAAGTACTTTACGCATGTCTTTTGTAATGGTTTTCCATAGTTATGGTTTGTGTTGTGTTGACTATCAAAGGATATATAAATCCAAAATGGCGACTATTTTCCCCCCTTTCCCCCCAGTTAAAATGGAATTTATCAAAATTGTATCGCCAATTGTCTGAACCCTTCAAAGAATTTATTAGCACTCACATATAAACTGCAAAAGCGTAAACAAAGTCAGTCACAATCACTGAACAGCGCTGAAACAATATCGTCATGTCACTCTTGTAATTAAAATTGTGGATGTTCAGCATTTCAGGATCAAAAAATTTGGCGATTTGCGAGAGACCACATTCGAACCAGGCGAAAAATGGCGGATAGTCTAACGTCCATTGCGAAGAGTTCTACATGAGATGACAGGAAAAAATAATGAGTTCTTTCATTTTTTTCAAAATAATCAATTACATGTACCTTCAATTCTTTTCAAAAAAAAATCCCGGTTTTTTTCCTAAAAAGAATTTATTATTTACATAAGCTATTATGCAGATTCAAGGCCTAATATTTCATTTTTATGTCTACACATTCCAAAATTGATGAAAAAAAATTCAGGAGGGACTTCAGCCATGTTAATCGCCCTTAGAGATACTTTTACATCGCCATTTTCTATCCAAAAGATATAAACATACGGTTCATAAAAATAACCAAAATTTGTAGAATTTTGATAGCTATAGGCGAATTGTCCGGTCTTGTTAAAAAATACAAATGTGTAAAATTTAAATTTTTAGCCTTTTTCTACCTATCTTTAAAAAAAATGTATAAATCGTCCATTCATCGTTGAAAGAAAAGGACGACGGTATGTTTTAACTGATAAAATAATTTTCACATTTCTTACATAATAATTTTAATTATTCCAAAAATGCAGTATGGCAATACCCCATAGTTTAATAGTCCGCTACAACATGGCAGATTGATTTCCATTTTTAACATGAAGACAATTTACATTTCTGAGATTTATTAAGTTTCTTGGAATACCAAGTGCTTGATTTAAAAAATCACAATTTAAATTGATAAATTAAAATCCATTCACCCTGATAAACAATTAGAAAGTTGTGACTATTTTCTCCCGAAAACTCAAAGAAAAACAAAAGGTCGATTACCTCATAATACCACTTCTCTTTATCTAAATTATGAGTTATTGCAAGCCAATTCCTGTGAACCTCAAAATCAGTGGATTTGCTACAAATGAGTACAATTCTTTAGATAATATACAGTTTAAATTAGGAGGTGTAATATCCAATTTGCAAACACTCACTAGGAAGGCAGTAGCAAAAACTTGACAGCAGTTATGCTAAAAACGATACTCCAGTATAACGGGACGTCTATATTATAATACATGTTGCAGATTTTAAGGCACCAAATCACCTGCAAACAATTTTGATATAACTTTTATGAAGAGAGAAAAAAATTAAAAATTCAAGTAATAAGATTCACAACTAATAAAATCTATGGATTACCGGTATTGGTTTATATAAATAAGACTAGCAGAGACGAATAATCAAGAAAATAAACACGGTTGATTGCTTGTACTATAACGAGAGCTTTCTGCAATGAGACCAATAATAGGATTAAAGTGGCAATTGCTTTCCTTTCCAGCCCCCTAGACTGCCAAGTCCTAGACTGCCAGTCAGCTTCCTTGTCACAACTACAGTAGGCCAATTGCCTACATTTTGTGTTTTGATCCCTTAAGGAATATTGTGCATCCAAGGTTCATACTAAATTTTGTAATTGGACTTTCCTGACTTTCCCTGAACATAAGCTTAAATTTTCCCGACTTTCCCTGGTCAAAATAAAATTTCCCTGATCTTTAATTGAATTATGAAATTTTAATGTAGGCCTAATGTACAAATTTAAATGAAAATGAGGACCAGCAGTTTTTCGTTTGCAAATTTACAGCTAAAGTGAAAAACTAGGTGTTGCATTAAAATGTTAAATGACAACCAAATTGACTTTCTGTTCTATTAAGAAAATTTCCCCTACTTTCCAGGTCAGTATGAACCCTGGGATCAGTGTGGAGCTCTTCATTGACACCCGCAGATAGGGACAGTGGC
>JAQFYV010000382.1:0-11843 GCA_034695065.1 Choneiulus palmatus | reverse complement strand
ACTTTTCGCCTGTGGACAAGATGCAGCTCCTGGAAATCATCACGACGGAAAAGACCTCCAAGGACACTGCTGGTGAGACTTTTCCAAAAAAAAAAAAAAAAAACGGTACCAAAATGCGTAGGTGACTTATGTTGCCAAATCTAAATCCTTTGATTTGTTGCAGCTTCTGCAGTCGACGTCGGCCTGAAGCAGGGCAAGGTGGTGATCGTGGTGAAGGACGGTCCCGGATTCTACACGACTCGCATCCTGTCGGCCATGATGGCGGAGGCCATCCATACCCTCCAGGAAGGCGTCGGTCCCAAGAAATTGGACCAGCTGACCAAGCAGTTCGGATTCCCCGTCGGAGCGGCAACGCTGGCCGACGAGGTGGGCCTGGACGTGGCGGCGCACATTGCCGACTACTTGGGCGGAGTCTTCGGAGAGAGGTTTTCCGGAGGGAATCCCGGACTGTTGAAGGAACTCGTAGCTAGCGGATACTTGGGTATGGATTTCTAAGTTTTTAGCAAGCGTTTCCATATTGTAGATTTGTTTTTGCTTGAATATTACAGACCTGAAAAGTTATTGATAACCCGGGAAAAATACTAAATTTTCTAGAAAAGCGGGGGAAATTCATACGTTTTCTGGGAAATTGGGGAACATTTCTAAATTTCTTATAAATTCGTACATTATTAGGAAAATATGGCAAAATCTTAAATTTTCTCTGAAATCAGAGAAAATTTATAGACTTTAGGTAAATCAGGGAACCTTCATAAATTGTTGGATAATCAGGAAAACATTCGCTTATTTAATTATTAATCAGGGATAGAGTTTTAAATTATCTGGAAAATAAGTGAACATTCTTACATTTTCTAGAAGATCAGGACAAATTTCTAAAATTTCTGGAAAATCAGAGAACAGTCCTAAATTTTCAGAAAAAACCGGGAAAAATTCCTTAAGTACCTACAAAACCGAGGAAAATTCCTAGAGTATCTGGAAAGTTGGGGAAAATTCTAAAATTTTCTTGGAAATCAGGAAAAATATTACATTCCTGGTTTCCGCTTTACCTGGAAACATACTACGTGGGAAATCAGGAAAAACTACATTTGCTAGAAAATCAGAGAGCGTTCATAAATTGCTGGAAAAACAGGATAAAGTTCTTTTATTTACTCATTAGTAAAGAGAAATTACTACATTTTCGAAGAAATCAGGGAAAATATCCAAATTTTTTTGGAAAATCAGTGAAAACTACTAATTTTTTTGGAATCAGGGAACATTAATAAATTGCTGGAAAATCGGAAAAATATTCTGTCATTAGCTTTATTAGTAAAGGAGATTTACTGAAGTATCTGGAAAATCAGAAAAACTTTTAAATTTTCAGAATAATCGGGGAATATTCCTCAATTTTCTGGATAATTGGGATAAATTCCTATACTTTCTGAAATTTAGGGAAAATTCTTAAATTTTCTGAGAAATTGGGGGAAAAATTCCCAAATTTTTCGAATTTTATTAATATCAGCGGCCAAATTATGTAAAAATTTCTTCGTGTACCCAGACTTCGAAAAAAATTGTCCATTTTTGATTTTTCTAATTTTCTTGTAACTATTTTTCTCCGCAGGCCGCAAGTCGGGCAAGGGCTGCTACGAGTACACGCCAGGTGCCAAGGAGCGCAACGTGAATCCTGGGGCCGAGACCATCCTTAAGAAATACAGCCTGACGCCGAAAGATTGCTCCTCCGACGAAGACATCCAATACCGATTGGTCACTCGCTTCGTCAACGAGGCCGTCCTTTGCCTACAGGAAGGTATCCTGGCTTCCCCGGTAAGCTAGCCAAATAATTTATCCAGTATTATCCTTAGATTATTCAAACTTATTTGGGATTTTTCAAATATTACGTCATTTTTTTGGATGTGAAAGGGACAAAACAATTTTTTAGCCGGCATATTGTAACCCAATGTAATGGGAGTGAGGTAAAAATGATACTGTTGCTGACGTCATTTGGCCTGTCATACGAGTGAAGATGACTACTCACATGATTTTGTTCCAAAATGTGGTGTATATTTGGTGTTCTGGATGCACGTGCATTATAAAATTTGGCCATATGGCATCACTAACACGTCCGTGTATTATTTTTTCCTCTAAATTTGTTATTAAAGGGGAAGACCACCCTGGAATAAAGTATTTTTCTTTCAAAAGTTTTCATTAAGAAAATATTATTCCTAAAATTTCATAACTATGTTATGCTTATTTATTTTGTAAAAAAGCTAAAATAAATTTGAATTGAGACTGTTGCCGATGTCATCGACCCGTTCATTCGAGCAAAAGTTTCGTAATGTATACTCTTGAAAGAAAATTGCATTTTTCTAGGGTCGTCTTCCCCTTAAAGTCACCTAAAAAAATTTACTTCCCCCTGTTTTAAAAATAACTTGACGTAAAGTGTGAATTCCCTTTTAACATTTGCAAAATCCGTTTTTTTATTTTTTATCGTTGTTTTTTATGGGATGAATCCAAAAATGTTTCACTGTATATTTTTTTACTTCCTTTAAAGATGGAGTTTTTTTTTTTTTTGGCAATGGTGATGTAATATTGAGAGGGCTGGGTCTAAAAAGTCAAAAGTTATGACGTCATAAATTTTTCATTGATATTTCTAGTTGGAAGGGGACATTGGGGCCGTTTTTGGACTCGGTTTCCCTCCTTGTCTGGGTGGGCCCTTCCGATGGGTGGACATGTTCGGAGCGGATAAAATCGTTGAGAAAATGAGAACCTTCGAGAAGAGCTACGGCGCTCCATTCGTGCCGTGCCAACTTCTCCTCGATCATGCCAGCGATCGCAGCAAGAGGTTCCACACCAAGTAATTCCTCCCCCCGATGCATCCATCATAATCATTTCTAAAAAATACGGCGCGATAATGACTAAAAATTATACCAAATGCGAAATTATTTTTTTAAATTTGGGAATCTTGATTGTGTTTTTTTAGAACAATCGCTATATTAGCATTCCTCATAGGCTATTTACTAAAATCGATATAGAGTGAAAGTATGTTTGCGCAAATAAAACGAAGGTTTTTTTTTTGCGAAAAAGAAAGTTATCTGTCATGAATATTTTAATAGGTTTTGTAGTAAAATGATTGTGCACCAGAGGGTGCTAAAAAGGGTACTCATTTGCTGGCTAACTAGGTGAATATTTAGCGCCCTCTGGCTTAGCTTTCTAGAATTCGTATCCGCGTTTTACCTGTTTTTTTTTGTGCATCTACATGGAAAAAGTAGTCATTTAAAAAAATGGTGTGAAATTATTTTTTTTCTTTTCTTATCTGAAAAAAATTGAAAATTTTTACAAGTTACTATACTCGTTTGTGGGTGAATCAGGTGAGATTTTAGTGCCCTCTGGCGTACCTCCCTTAAATTTGAATCTGAGTTTCACACACGTTTGTGTGCATTTCCATAGAAGTCTCTTCAACAACAACAACAACAACAACAAAATATCTGGGTTAAATTGAACGTGCAAATTACACTGGGTGTTTAATTTGCACGTACATTGAAAAATGTGGGTTGGCGACATCATTAACAAGTCAGTATTAATTCAGCCATTACTTATCTCTTCTTAAAGGGGAAGACCACCCTAGAAAAAAGTATTTTTCTTTCAAGAGTAAAGGATAAGAGAATACCATTACCAAAATTTCACAACTATGTTATGCTTAGTTATTTAAAAATAAATTAAAGAAAAATCAATTAATGGCGGAAGTACCGTTGACATGTAAAAGAAGCCAAAGAAGCAACATTTTGCAGTGCACGTGCAAATCCACAATCCCAAATATGACTTGCCGTGTAGTGCCACACATTTGAATCTACTCACGTGATTTTCTTCCAAAATATAGTACATTGCACGTAGGCCTACATGTCACATTTAGGTTTTACAGATTTGCATGTGAACTAAAAAACGTGGCTTCTTTGGCTACTTTTACATATCAATGGTATTTCCGTCATTAATTGATTATGACTTAATTTATTATTAAATAACTAAGCATAACATAGATGTGAAATTTTGGTAATGGTACTTTCTTATTGGTAATGGTATTTTCCGAATCTCGGTGGTCTAGTTGGTAAGACACCAGACGGGAGACCTTGGTTCAATTCCCAGATCCGCTGTCTTGACTTTGGTTTTCATGGTTTCCCAAAGTTCCACCAGGCGAATGCTAAGGCAGTTCCACTAAAACTCGGCCACGACCACACTCATCTCACATTTAATCTCATATTAAATAGGATAATTATCCTGAAAGTGACATTATCCCCCTACCAAATGGCATTTGATTGCTGACTGTAGGGTAATAAGTTGAATTATATTGTATGTTGAGGATGACCCAATCTTTTTCACACTTGAATTTTTAATTAGTCGACTATCGCTACTTTCTAACATCTGTTGTAACAGTTTATTTGTAGATGCCTTCTCACTGATTATAGTTGTGCAAAAAATTATCATTTTATCTATAAAATTATGCCTTCTATAAACAAACTTGTCAACTGAGATCTAGGGTCAAAAAATTTTGCTAATCCCAATTTTTAAAATGATGCTTATAACCCATTTAAACTGCATATTTAGTTGATTTCTTACTGAAATTATTTAGATTATATGAAAAATTGGAAATGAGCTTAATTGGAACATGTATTTTTTTAGTCAAAATCTTGAAAAAATCCTGACCTATAGTATATGATTTTTTAATTATATTTTTTAAGTTGTTCTAAATACAAATTACTTTCCCGTAATATATAGATGCCTTCTCACAGATGTGATCAGATCGAAGGCCTCTACAAATGTAACAACAGCGATTTACATTTAGAGAAACTTGCCAAAACCAAAATTAAAAAAAGTTGTTCAGGAGTTTGTTTTAAAAATTTTAACCAAAAAAAAATATATATATATTTTCCAAATATGCTCAATTGTATTTTTTCTTAAAATATACATAATTTCTTTAAGAAATGTACAATGCACGCTTCATATTTTGCAAATTAAATAAGATTTGTGGAGAATAACAAAATCTCTTCTCCCCTTATGGCGGTCGACTACTCAAACCCTAGGAGACTTTAATTTTATACGCTGGGTGACAAGTTTGGTACAGATGTGATCAGATCAAAGGCCTCTACAAATGAAACAAAATCAGCTTACATTTAGAGAAACTAGGAAAAACCCAAAATTTTGAAAAAAAATCCTGTATTATTGTTCAAGATTATTTTTAAGTTTTTACAAAAAATGGGATAATCCCTATTTGGGTTAAGCACCATTTTAAAAAAATGAATACAACCCATTTTGACATTTTTTTTTCTCGATTTTAAGAGAACTTGCCAACAAGCTTAATTGGAATATACATTTTTTTGGTAGAAATCTTATAAAATATTCTGACCTCGAGAATAGGATTTTCTTCTTCAATTTTTGGAGATTATAAGGTTTTATAAACAGGAAGATGCAAACATTAAAAAACTCGATAGAACAAACTAACATTTGAGATTTGTATAAAGAATTTATAAAATTGCCCCTCCAGTAGTTAAAAGAAATGAAACACTCACAAGTTATTTTCCAAACGATAGAGTATGTAAAAAATAATCCACATCCACATTTGGACAACTATGTTCAGCCTAGTATATTTTTAGCAAAATTGGAAAAAAAACATGAAAGTTTGGTATAAAGCTGCCTTTATACCTTCAGTACCGGTAGTTTTAACGTGACATGAAATCCAGACAAAAACCTCCTCATTCTTTACCCTTATTGGCTAATAGGAAGAATTACACGTCACGTAAAGGAACTGGAGGTGCAAACACTTTTAAGTTTCCTTCCTATTTTTTTTTAAAATAAACTAGGCTGAACATATAGTTGCAAAAATTTCGAAATGGACTATTTTTATATGCTCTGTCCGTTAGAAATAACTTTCTGACGGTTTCATTCCCCTTTAAGAAAAGATGGTATAAATTAGTACGGTGCCTAGTAGAATACTGTGCTCCATTAAAATGGAGCTGCTAGATTTGTAAAGACCAATTACAATTGGACTGCTAGTGTGACGAAAATGATTTTACTCTACAGTGGGATTCATGCAGTGTCGAAGAGAGGATTTAAGCATAGGCCTATTTAAAAGGTTTAATTTACCTTGTAATTCTAACTTACTTTCTAATATTTTTATACTAAACTTGAATGCCAGAGGATGGCATGTTCACATCGGTCACATATGCAGTCGGCCACGACTGCATAACCCCCTCCCCCCCCCTCTCCCAGGAAGGGCAATATAGAGGCCGCCAAGGCTCGTAGCCCGGTATGAGAACAAAACAAAAAAAAACATCTGAATGCATTCCAGGCTTTCGTAATTACTCCAGTGATTTCGTCCATCGGATGGTTTACATGCATATTTCATATTGATTTTTAAAATTGGGCTTCCTTGACTTTCCCTGACCAAAATTAAGATTTCCCTGAATTTCCCTGGTAAAATTTAAAATTTTCCCTGACCTCAAGATTTATTTTCCCAGATTAAAACTAAAACATCCCTGGCATATGAATGAGTATGAAATTAAATGAAATGAATGTAGTTAAATCAAATGACAACCAGCTGTTTTTCTTTTGCAGATTTAATGCTAGTAACCAATTAAATATTACACTCTTAGAATGTGAATACAAATGCTTAAAGAAAATGAAAACTGCTTTATTGTTATATTAATTCTCGTTTCTTTTTCAAATCGTTTAATTTGGTCAGCAGTGACGCATCATCCGACCGAGTTTCCAAAAGGACTAAAACAGTCCATTTCAATAAAATGGTATAAATAGCGCTTTGAGGAAATTAAGAATGGGGCCCTTTCACCAGCTTAGGATGCCCCCTATATTAAAGTGAATGTATGGATATATATATATGTGGTCAATTCTTATCAGAGGGAGTTGCTTGGCAAATAAAAGAACCCCTGTTTATTTTGTACTGCACCATGGTACTGTATAAAATTTCCCTGACTTCCCCTGACTTGCTGTTCTATATGAAATTTTCAATGGATTTCCTTGACCAAATTCCCCTTCTCCGACTTTCCAGGTCAGTATGAACCCTGTACTATAGTACGAACGGCTGTCTGTTTGGCTACATCGAGAGCAGTCTTTCCATCTACAACATCTCCAATTCGGCCAAGATAGATGGCGATGACCATCAGTGCAGGCAAATTATTTGAAATTTCGACTTCCAAATCTAGCATTTCACATCTTCAAAGGCATAAAATCTAAAATCAATGAAAACTTACCGAATCTTCCCTAATTCCGAGCACTGACTATTGGACTATCTTCCACTGCAGGTACGTCGACCACAAGAATCCGCCGGAAATCCTCAACAAGTACCTGCACAACTTGGAATATTGGCACATTTTTGCAGCTAGACTGGCTTTTGTCGCGGTCTACGAGGTAGGAGGTCAGTGGCTTCCGCTCGGTTTCAAAGCGGCAATCTTCAGACTGAAATCAAAGAATGAATGCAAAATTACTACCCAGATTTGCGTGTATCGGGTAATGGTGAACGTTTGCCGAGTGAGAGGTTGCTTACAAATCTGGTTAGCTGACCTCAAGGTTAGCTGACATGCCAGTAAATTGCCTGACAACCGGCCAATTTGCTTTGTGTTCAACGATGGTTGCGTTAAGTTAAGGCCCGTCGCACTGGAGTGCTCCAAGAAACGTGGCTCAAAGCTGTTAAGTTAATGGGGTTGCGGTGCGCTCCATGGGACCGCTCCAAGTTTCGATGAGCATAAAAATTTGACGTTCCACTGGATCAAAAACTAGATGGTGTCATTAAAGCTTTGCAATTGGAATGCAATCGATTTATTCGGAAATTGTGGGTTAGGGTTATTGCGATTAGGATAACTTGGGAACGAATGGGAAAATCATTAGCTTGAGGAGCATACTGTTAAGTGAGTAAGAATTCAGAAATTTGTGGGTTTGTGGAGCGTTCCAGTGTTGCGAGCCTTAACTTAACACACTCAATTACATATTAATAGAAGTCAATTGCATATTAATCCACCCCCAGCTCTAATAACCTATCTTTTTATAGAGGCTTATCGGCATTAAAGGTGGTGGTGGAAATCAATTTGAATAGCCCAAAGCAACTAAGGCTATGTGAGGCCAATACGTAGTCATCGACACTCAACGGCGTAGTCTGTCCCAGCATTTGCCTGGAAACACTTTTGGAAAACTGCAAAAACCAACAGCAGGATAGCCGACCTGGGAATTGAACTCGGGTCTCCCGAGTGCCAAGCGAGTGCGGGCAAACCTAGCTCGATATCGACATTAAAGGGTAAGACCACCATAGACCAAAAAAAATCTTTTAATAGTAGCCTATTCAATAAGAAAATAATATTCCTGAAATTTCACAACTACGTTATGCAGTTATTTTATAAATAATTGGAATAAATTTGAATTGCAACTGTTCCTGAAGGCATCTACCCGCACATTCAAATAATGAAGAATGAAATCACGTGAGTTTGTTCCAAAATGTTGTGCATTGCAAGTAAATTACACATGGTGTTCTTTAATTTGCACATACATTGAAAAATATGGGAGTGGCATTTTCATTCACAAGGCCATGGTATTTCGCCCATTACTTAAATTTTAAGTAATAACATAGTTGTGAAATTTGTTTTGGGAATAGTATTTTCTAAATAAATACTTTTGAAAGAACGAAAGTTTTGTCTAGGATGGTCTTACCATTTAAGATTTATCTCGAGATGTACTACTGCTAGTCAATTCTTTTAACCCCGAACAAACAAAAAAATTCACAGTGAATTGCAGAATTTAAGCAATTTTTTATGTCAAAAGTGCAGCAAATCCAAAGTACTTTAATTGGGCATAGTACCCCAAAAATGTTCTAAGCAAATGGTCTTTCGGAAAATAGTAGATATCTCACTTTTGGAAAGTATGTTCAGTCTTAATTTAAAGCAAAATAAATTTAATGAAAAGTGATATAACATAATTTCTTATATGGTCAGTATTACGAGTATATGTTGAGGTGCAATTTTATCGAAACTGGAAATTCTACATGTAGATAATCTTGTACAAATTGCGCTATAAATCTTTAATAAATGTTATTGGCATCATTTATGCTTTGAAATGCTCATGCAGAGAAAACAATGTTTTACAGATTTGGAAAAAAATTACTAGGGGGCACTGCACCCAACATTTGACATCCAAGTAAAATAAACATTACGGTATAGAGTTATTTTAATTAGGATTTCAAATTCATATTATTTTAAAACAATAATAATATTCTGTCAGACTGTTTGTTTCTAGAAGCATGGAAGAGTATACCTTAGGAAAATACTATTCCTAAGATTTTTCAAACTATGTTAGGCCTATGCTTAGTAATATAAGTTTTAATAATATAGAAAAAATAACAATAGCTGAGATACCACTGACATGTTAATGACATCGCAGACCCACATTATTTATTGCACGTGGAAATTAAAGAACACTATGTGTACATGCTATGCACCACATTTTGGAACAAAATCAAGTGAGTAAATTCTTTTTTGTTCGAAGGAAAGGGTCGATGACGCCCTATTTTAAGTAATGAAATAGTCTACATTTTTAGCATATTTTTATACGCCAGTATTTTCAAAATTTTGGTTTATGAAATGCCTGCGTTATAATATTTACAGATAGTCGCCTTAAAAGCCTGAGGTGATGGCCTGCGCTCTAGCGAGAATTCACCAAACTAATGTATTCATCTGACGCATTTTTTTTAAATAAACTTTGTTAATAAGTATTGTGGGTAAATCCGTAATCCTAACTCTTAAATAGAAACCAGAATGTGTATTTCCATTCATTAAAGCATCGTTGTGTGAATAATAAACCACAATCCTAACTAGGCAACGTATTCTTTGTTAGTCTATTGCCTGCCTCCAGGGATGCACATTTCAGGGTAAGACTAAGATTAGACTAGATTAGTTAACACAGGAAGTTTGGTGACTTGACTATGGGTGCGTTCGCAAACCCCAACCAGTGGCCACTGGGTTGCCGGTTGGCCCACTGGTGCGTTTGATAAGGTATGGTTGCGTACACCAGAGCGTTCGCAAACTTTTGGTGGCCCAACCGAGTGGCCATCGGTGGACCCACCAACTCAACCATCACAAAAGTCGGTTGGCCTCGGTGGGCAACGCCCACTACCAAGAACGTGTAGGATAGATTGCAGCTTATTGGTTTGTTTTTCTAACCCTTTGCAGGTAAGGATTTACTTTTTGCAATTTATTCGTCGAAATGAAGACTGCATCGTTCGTTAATGCAGTGGCCAACCGTACAACCCGGAGTAAACTCTCTCCATTCGGTTGCCACTCAAGCAAACTCGGTGGAATTGGTAGTGGGAGTTTGCAAACGCACCCTATATATTGGATTAAACTGAGGACTTATTAAACTGGACTAGATTATGAATAGACTATTAATTAAATATTACCAGATTATTGTAGATTTCAGTAAGACTAGATTAGTACTAAATTGCCACTACCCTTGGATCGGACTAGGATTAGACAATGCCTGTACATTTAATACTGGGACTAGACTAGTTTACTGGAAGTCTTAACACATACTGGACTAAGACTAGACTAGTTTAGGGTAAATAAATGCCCCAAAAAAGCTCACTCGGACATACGAATTTCAACGATCGGTAGTTCAGATATTTAGTTTGGCAATGTCGATTCAGATTGATGTCAAAGTCATGTGACTTGCACAGATTTTTTGCCAGACCCCTCAGAATATTTCTGAAGTGCTGAATGTGCCTAACTTTCGAATTGCCGAATGCACCTATTAAAGAAAACAATAATTATAAATGGCCAAAATACCATTGACATTTAAATTAAGCCAAAGAAGCCACCCTTCTATTTCAAAAATTTAGTGAGGAGCACGAGCAAGTTACATTTCGGTTTCTTGGGTTTGCCCATGCACTGCAAAATGTGGTTCTTCGGCTACATTTACATTTCAATGGCGGTTCCGCCATTAATTAATTTTTCTTTAATTTATTGTTAAATAACAAAGCATAACAAAGGTTGTGGGGAATAGTATATCCTAAATGTTTACACTTGAAAGAAAATTATATTTATTTAGGGTGGTATTCCCCATTAACTGAATTTCCTTTACCACAAAATTCTGGAACAAGCATGTGCAGAATTTGGAATAGATCCACCATGGGTCACTGTCTATATCATATGCCTGTTAATGAGTCAACATGTTTTGTCAAGTGTGAAATTTGTAAAAATTTATCATGGGGGGGGGGGGGGTGAGAAGGAATTCACCAACTGTAATGACTAAACTGTTAATTCTCTCCCCAACCTACTTCCAAATCTATTTCAGTTTTCATACTGATTTTTAAAATTAGGCTTCCCTGAGTGTCCCTGACCATATATGCTCAAATTTTTCCTGACCAAAATTAAAAATTTCCCTGACTTCCCCTGACAAAAATTAAAACTTTTCCTGACCAAAACTAAAAGATCCCTGTCCTATAAATGAATATGAAATTAAATAAAACAAATGAATTTAAATGAAAATGACAACCAGCTGCTTTTCTTTTGCAATTAAATATTACATTCTTGTCCGGACTGTGAACACAAATGTTAAAGATTTATTTTGTACTGCACAGTGGTACTGCATGAAATTTCCCTGACTTTCCATTCTATTTTGAAAATTTTCCTGACTTTCCGTTCCATTTTGAAAATTTCCCTGACTTTCCAGGCCAGTATGAACCGTATTTACATGCAAATCTCACACTTTGTATAGTATGGTACTGTGCATTTCCTGTTTAAATGCTGCTACACTCGTGGACACGTTATAGTAGGGCGGTATTTGGATGCCATCTATTGGCATCAATTGGCAAATGAAGCCGG
>JAQFYV010000381.1:0-11846 GCA_034695065.1 Choneiulus palmatus | reverse complement strand
GTCAAAGAGAAGACCCAGGAAGCGAGCCACTGGGCGAAAAGGGATGACAGAGCCATAAAGATTGAGTGTGGGAACAGACAGACTGGCTCACCCCTTTGCTGAGGTGGATAAGCTAAGGGGCTAAATTTTTCACTTAGGGTAGGAGGTAGGAGTAGGAGTTGTGGCGGTAAGGCCATATCTGGCCAAAGTACCGATTATGTCAGTATCTGGTGGGGCTGGGTAGCTCTTAGCTAATGTAGATAGGTTAAGGGTGGCGATCTACCCATGTGTTTGCCGTACATGGATACCCGTAAGAAGGAAAGGAGGGTCCTGGTTGTTGACCTGTGAACAGTTATGCATAGCTGTTCTTGGGTATAAGTGGCTTTGGCCTATGCTTCTCTGTAAACAGGAGGATTGGAGGTAGAGCCTTCTTACTTTTGAATCGGCTCGACATGTCCTTGGGCTAAGGGATGGCCGCTTCGGGCGGCCGATTGTGTGTTTTGTCCAAGGGACTTAACTTATGGTTGGCTGCCTGGTGGCAGCTGTTGTTTGGCTTGGGGTTTGTCTGTAGGCTGGTCAAGGAACCCTGGATAGGCGGGGCTGGTCATAGCGGTACTGAGAGACTGTCTGTGGAACTGTCCCTGCTGAAAAGGGTATGCAACTATACTTGCTGTGTATCCTTGGCATTCCTAACATAAGTAGGCCCAGCGCTTCAGTTAGGCTGTCCCCTCAGAGGGCTCTGTGGAGGGTGGGGAGCACTGGTGAGCGAATTTACTTTAGAAACACTATGTCTCTTGAAATCCCCCTCAAATGTAGAAGCAATTTTAGGATAGAAGTCCCTATTGCTCTCCAGGAAAAGTATGATGATTTAATTTCTGAGTATGAAAATGAGGCCCAGATACTGGTTGAGGAAGAACTCTCAACAATAAGAAGGTCCACAGAGCTTAGAGATATGTCCTTAGTACAAGGTAAAGCAATTATCGAGACAAAAAAGAAAAAGTTAGAAGAAGCTGCTTATGAGAGCTGTCATAATAAGGCACTTAAGTTGTTGGCAGATGAGCACCGAGATATGTTTTGTGAATTTAATGCCACTATCTCAAAAACAGGGGACCAGTTGGGATCAAGCATTAGTACTCCAAACACAGTAAAACGAAAGCGAGTAATTTCCCCAGGTGGGTCTCCAAGGGTAATGGTTGCTGACGATAGAACCCATGAAACAATTGAAGAAGTAACTTTCGAAAACCAATTAGAGGTGGTCTTTCAACAGCTGAAAGGCATACGTGAATGTGTTAGTAGGGAAGTAAATGGTAAGCTATCTTTCATAAGAACAGATCAAGCCCAAGTTGGAATCCATTTGGAACATCTAGCTAAGAGTTTCTCCATGTTAATAATACAGAATCAAAAATTGGAAAATCTGCTATTAAAGGCAAAACTTGAGGTGCCTGAAATTAATTTAAAAAAGTTAGCTAATAGGAAGGAGGTTAACCAGTTACAGAAAGATACAGATTCTTTAGCTCCAGAGCTAGAAACTTCCCACAAGCCTTCTTATGCTAAAGTGGTTCAAGGTAAACAAGGAATTGCCCGTTCCCATCAGGGTCCAGAAGGAGGGTCGGGCATCGGACGGGACCCCCGGACAGCTGATAGAACCCGAACGTATAGTGAGGCAATTAAACCAAGGGTTGCACAGTTTGCTACGGTAATTAGTGACAGGGATGGCCAAAACTAGATCCAGAAGTTTTAAGGGCCAGGTTTGATAAAAAAGAGGACCTTAGTGAAGTAGAAGGGGGTTTTAAGTCAGTCTGGTCCACTAAACGAGGAGCACTAGTTATTGAGAGTTAATCTAGAACCCAGCAGGAGAAGCTTGTAAAGAAATTAGCTTTAGAGCCAGCATTTGCCACCTCTACACTGTCTAAAAGATAGCCAACTATGATCATTACAGGTGTAGAATCAAGTATTAACGTTGAGGAGGTCCTAGAAGAAATTAAAGAAAAGAACCTGAACTTGGTGGGAAAGTTTGGGGAAGCTTTTGATAGCAAGTTTAAGATAGTTGCCAGTAAGCTATGCAGAAACCCCTGTAGAAGGAATTACTTTATCCAGGTTGCACCCGATATGCTGGAGGCCTGTAAAAGGGAGGGCAGGTTAACAATTGGGTGGACTAGGCACAAGATAAGAGAACATATTTCTTTAAAACGATGTTTTCGATGCAATTCTTTTAGCCATATTGTAGGGACATGTCCGGAAGATCAAGAAAGATGTGTCTTATGTGGGGGAAAACACTCAGCTAAAACCTGTAGATCGGAACCCGACTGTTCCAATTGTAAAAGTTATAGGATCCCTTTGGGAAAGCGGGCCCACCCAGCAAATGACGAAAAATGCCCCATTTATATTATGCGTCTCCAGCAGCCTAGGGAACAAACTAATTATGGGAAATAAAACTATAGACTTGAAAATATTACAGATTAACTTGGGTAAAGGGGCAGCCGCGACATCAGTAGCTCAAAGTTTATCAGGGGGCTACGACTTTATTTGCATACAGGAACCCTGTCCCTCCACTGTTTTAGCATCATGGAAGGGGAGGGTTTTCCCTGGGAAGGGCCAATCTAAAGTAAGGACAATATGTTTGAGGGATGGTTTCTCAATATTATCTTCTAAGGAGTTCTGTACTATAAATTTGGTGGCTCTTTTGGTGGGTTCTGGGGAAGTAGATATCTGCTGGTTAATGTCTATGCTGAGAAGACGGGTAATTTAGAACGAATACTTTATACCCTTGGGAAGATCATGACTACGTACCCTTTTCCTGTAATTATAGTGGGGGACTTTGATGCACTACACCCTGTTTGGGGGAGCAGAGAGTTGGACAAAAGAGGTTCTGCCACAATGGATTTCCTAGTGGAACAGGGATTAGACCTACACAATAATATTGCTCAAGGACCTACTTTTTAGTCAGATAGAGCAGAAGGTTATATCGACCTTAGCCTTAGCAAACTTTTTGATAACTGTTCATGGCAGATCCTCAAGGAAGAGTCATTGAGTGACCATAAATTCATAAAATTTTCCATTTCAGCTATTAGTAGCCCTTACAGGTCAGAACCTCGATATCATTGGGGAAAAACAGACTGGGAAAAATTTGAAGTTATCGTTAGGGAGGGCCTTCCCTAATTGATCGAACAAGGCATAGGAGTCAAAGCAATGGCTAATAGATTCCAAGATATAGCTATGAAGGCATGCAAGGGCTATATGAAAAGGGTAAATACCATGCCTCACTCCAGACATAGGCAAGTGCCGTGGTGGAATAAAGAGTTAACGGGACTTAAGGTAGCGGTTAGAAGAGCTAGGCAGCGAGCTCAACGGGGTAGACACCTCCAGATTGCTGGAGCATTAAATACACAATTTAGACAATTTTGGAGGGCTTATAAAGATCTTATTAAAACTAGTAAACTTCAATCCTGGCGCAGTTATTGTAAAGGGAAACTAATAGAAATCCCTTTAGTCTACCCTACAAGATACTAGCAAGTAAGACTAGAGCAAAGACTGTAGTTAAAAGTATCCAGAAAGAAGGGGGAGAATGGACAAGTAATATTAACGAAACCATGCAAGTATTAATAGAGAAATACTTTCCCCAGGATAAGGTCGAAAAAGATAATGTGGAGCAAAGAGAAATTCGACGCATGGCTGATGAGCCATATGACTCCCAGGACGATGGGCCCTTTACTTTGTCTGAGCTGTTAGAGGCTGTAGATAGCTTTAATATCCACAAGGCACCGGGTGTAGATGGGTTCCCTGTTATAGGCCTGAAGAGACTATATAAAATTTGTCCTGATATTTGGTTGGAACTGCTAAATAAGTGTCTGGCAGAAGGTATCTTCCCCAGGGTCTGGAAGCACGGCTATGTGGTATGGGTTCCTAAGGCTGATGGCTTAACCGTCCGGCCAATCTGTCTTCTACCAGTTCTAGGCAAGGTATTAGATAAGTCATGCACCACTAGGTTGTCTTATTTTTTGGAGAGTAATGGCCACTTTTCTGACCACCAGTATGTGTTTCGTAGAGGGCACCAGACAGTTCAGGCTATACGATCATATGTTATACATGTTAAGGCTGCACGAGGTAGGAAGCTGCACTCCCTTGCAGTAGCTTTAGATATTAGTAATGCCTTTAACAATGCTTGGTACCCATCAATCCTCAATATGCTTAGACAATATGGCTGTCCGCGAAACATTAGGAGCCTAGTTAATAGCTCCCTATCAGATAGAAGAGTCCAATCGGTAGATATAACTATTGAGACATTTAAGGGGTGTCCTCAGGGTTCCTGTCTGGGTCCGGTCCTTTGGCTGGTTCTGACGGAGACATTGTTTACTGCGGTCGGGACCTGCCTGACTGCTGATGATCTTCATCAAGCATTTGCGGACGACTCCTTGGCGATTCTAGTGGGCCCTCTGTTAAAGTTATAGAACGCAAATGGATTTTACTATCTAATACATGTATGGCTTGGGCAAATAGAATGAAGTTAGAATATAGCAAGAATAAAACAACCTTTATATTTCACCCAGCAACAAACATTAGGAGCGCCCCAGTTGTGAAGATCGATGGGATAGCTGTGGAATTAAAGGAAACTATGAAATACCTTGGTGTTATAATAGATGCCAAGTTCTCTTGGATTAACCATATAAGTTATTTACAGGGCAAGGCTAGTGGTATAGCTTCCAAAATATTTATTATATCAGGGAAGACCTGGGGAACTAAACCTAGAACCCTAAAGGCGATCTACGAAAGGGCGATTGTCCCACTCATTCTTTATGCCGTCGAGGTGTGGGGGGCACGAGCTCATGACTCTAGAGTGCGCAAGAGGCTAGTGTCCATCCAGAGACCCCTTTTACTGGCTATATGCAGGGCTTATCGCACCACCCCTAACAGTGCAATACAGGTTTTGGCTGGCTGCTCATCTTTGTATTTGCTTGCTGGTGCAAGGTACAGATACTCGGAGCTGAAGCGAACTACACCAATTCTAGATGTGCCAATCCCGTTTAGTCAGCAGTTGCACCCAGCAGTTATACAGAAATTAGGGTCAATTTCAAAACACATCGTTGTAAAATACTAATTAATTTACAAAGTTATTAAATTTAATAGTGCACTTAAGTACGAGTTTCTCAACCGATTGAAATACAATGATAGAAGTAGAACAATGGAGAAATACGATTGGTCTTTTTAATGGTGGAAACCACGGAGAAAAAAGATCGAAAGAATGTGCCCTTGGACGTTCATTAAAATTGTTTTGGATATCTGCTAGACTTATGCTATGCATAGTGCTCACACTGCTAATAATTGGAGGTGTGGAACCTAACCCTGGACCAGAAACTGGAAATACCGATGATCTTCTTAAAATACTAAATAAAAAACCTGAAGATGGCCTAACAAATGCTTCTTTTTTGGAATTAATGGAAATAGTGCTTCAACCTATAAAAATAAATTTAACCACGGTTGTGAATTCTATTGATGACCTTCAAAAAGACCTGGATGACCTTAAATCAAAAAACGAACAGCTCACCAAAGAATGTAAGCATTTTAAAGTCAAATTCTTACAAGTCGAATCTAAATTTGAGGATTTAGAAAACAGATCTAGAAGAAACAATTTTATCTTCTACGGAATTCCTAAAGAAAAATCCGAAAACTTCAATGCTACCAGATTAATTTTAATCAAATTTCTGCAGGATAAACTGTCACTTCCTAACCCACTTATTGGTAGAACTCATCGCTTATCATCAAAAAATCCTAAAAATGTACCCATAATTTCTAAGATAGAGGACGAAGAAACAAGAAGATTGATCTTTACAAATGCATTTAAATTGAAAGACACAGGCATAAATTTTACTATGGACTACTCCAGAACGACACGAGAAAAACGGAAGGCTTTAATGCCGACCTTTAAAAAAGCAAAATCTGAAGGAAAAGAAGTATCGTTAAAATTAGACAAACTTTTCATCGATGGCAAATGTTTTTCTATATCCGACCTAGAAGAAAATCAAGAACATCATACACGACCGCTAAATTCATCCTCTACTGATTCACAACAAAAATGCTCCGCTACTGCTTTTCATGATGAAGACTCCTCCTCTCGTATTGGTGATGATCAAGAAAGCTCTGAAGAAGACGTTCAAGCTAAATCATCGACAGAACCAAATAAACGTAAAAAACAAATGAACGAAAATTCAAGAAATACTCAAAAAACTGAATCGCTTTACCTACATGAAAACAACAGACACAGCTCCAAACACAAGAAGCATATCAAAAGAGTATTGACGCTGCAACTCTAATAACTATCACTACTTCAAGAAAATGCAAGAAATACTCACTTAATATAGGATCGTGGAATTGTGAAGGCTTTTTCAAAAACAAGCTTTTCATTGACTCAAAATTACCTAAATATGATATTTTATTTCTTTGCGAAACGTGGCATGAAAAGAGCTCCCCAATTCATATGAAAACTTTATAATTCAAAATAAAACAGCTTCTAGGCTGTATAAATATGGTAAGGTAATCGGTGGCTGGATACTATTCATTAAAAATTAAAAATTTAAATTTCAAATTCTAAATGAGAACAAATATGGTATTATTATTCGAATAACTAATTGGCAAACTAATAATCATAATGAAACTTTACTATTAAATTTTCTTTACGTTTCACCAGATCCATGCCTTGATGATATTCTGATTATCAACTTAAACAATTTTATGTCTCTGAAAATCCATTCAGATATATTAATTATTGGTGGAGATCTTAATGCTAGAATGAGCAATAAATGCTCTGTTGATGATCTTGGTCTATCAGATAGCCTACCCTTTCTACCATTTAATAGTACTAGAAAATCCCAAGATCCTAATATCAATAAAAGAGGAAGAATGCTACGTAATTTTCTAATAGAAAACTCATTAATTCCTTTAAATGGTAATCATGACAGCGACGCGGATGGCGAATGTACTTTTATATCTTCAACTGGTCATTCGGTTATTGACTGGTTCTGTGTTGACTACTCAATTTTCGAAACGTTTAAACTCTCATTCTCTATATTTTATTACCCGGAATCTCAACATAAACTTTTAAATCTCATGCTTTTTACCCAGAAGAGTATGGACATTACCAAAAATAAATCCCAGTTAAAACCAATATCAAATTGTAGAATATTCTTTAATAGTGAGGAATCGGAATTGTTCATGGCAAATTTCAAAAATCCAATATCTCTCGAAACATTCGACAACGAAGAAAAATACATTGACAAAATCAAGAATTTAATAAGGAAATCTGCAGAACCCCTTAAATGGATACAAAACAGTAATAGGAGCTGCTCTCGTAAATCTAAATTTCCTACATGGTTCTCAAAAGATTGCTATATACAAAGAAAGAAAGTTAAAAATGCACAGAAGAAATATAAGAAATCACATTTATTAAGCTTAAAACTGGAATGGAATTTACAACAAAAAATCTACAAACAAATTCTAAAAGATGAAAAAACTAAACACTTTAACCAAATAAATAACGAATTATCTACCTGCACTAACTCAAAAGCATTCTGGAAAATAATTAACAACATTCAAAGGAAAACCTACACCCCTAACACTATAGAGGATATCGAATGGTCAAATCACTTTCATAAACTTTTTAGTAAACAGTTAAGGAATAATAAAGAAGAGTTACTGACCCAGAAGTTAACATTAGAAACAGATGATATTCTTGATGGTGTCATTACGTCTTCTGAATTAATGAATACAATAAATAAATTGAAAAGTAAGAAATCCCCTGGCTTAGATGGTATTCCGAATGAATGCTTTCAATCTATAATTATGCAAATACAGCCTTTCCTTCTAAAAGTCTTCAACACAATGGTTAGATATAATTTTGTTCCAAAAAATTGGATGTCGGGAGTAATCTTAACTTTCTATAAGAAAGGAAACATAAATCTTCCATCTAACTATAGACCTATTACCCTCTTTAACACCATTTCTAAGATATACTCTACAATTTTGGCAAATAGACTCTATACTTGGCAAGAATTACACAGTACAATCCCTAAAGAACAAGCTGGATTTAGAAAAAATCATTCCTGTGTCGACCAAGCCTTCATATTGAGCTCTATAATAAAACACCAAATCTTTGTTAAGAAAAACAAACTCTTGGTAGCTTTTGTCGATGTAAAAGCCGCTTTTGATTCTGTTGACCATGATTTGCTATGGAAGCAACTGGTAAAACAAGGAATAAGCAATAATTTTGTGAGAAATCTAAAAGCATTATATAATGATGCAAATGTATCAATCAAAAAGAGCTCTGCCTATTCAAAACCTATTAAAATTCAACATGGTGTTCTCCAGGGAGAACCTCTTAGTCCGTATCTATTTAATTCATACATATTTGACATTGCCGATTTTATAAAGGAACAATACAACCAATCTATAAGAATATATAACAGCTATATTGATTTGCTATTATATGCAGATGATCTGGCAATTCTTGCAGACTCAAAGGTTGATCTACAACGAAAAATTAATCTTGTTAACCTTTATTTTGAAAATTTAAATTTGGAACTGAATCTAACCAAAACTAAAATAATGGTTTTTAGAAGGGGCGGCAAATTACCATAATCTTTTCAATGGTATTGTAGGGGTCAAAAACTAGAAATAGTAAACAAGTATGTCTATTTAGGTATCCCTTTCTATACTACCTTAAGCAACCAAAAAAACCGAAAAGTTTTTCTTAAATAAAGCCTGTGCAGCAATAAACGTAATTTGGAAACCGCTAACCATATTAAAAATAAACTCATTAGCTACTAAAATGAAACTATTCCATGCAGTGATAAGATCAATTTACTTTTATGGTATCCAAATCTGGTACGATTTCAATGTAGATGTGGAGAGAATTCAAAATATCTTTATTAAAAAGTTATATCTTTTAGACAGGAATACTCCTGGATATATTTTGTGCAGAGAAACAAACCTTGTTCCAACAGAAAGTTTTGCAGTACCCATAATGATTAACTGGTATATTAAATTGCTCGAAGCTGAAGAAAACTCACTATTAGAGGATGTTCTTTTCATGAATATAAATTCTTATGAGAACACAAATTGTTGGTATCATAAGTTAATTAATAAACTTAACAAACTAGGTTATAGCAACTTATGGCATAATCCATCATCTTCTGGAGTGAAGGAGAACTACTTTAGCATTTTAACTACATTTTTAGATCAACTTAGACAGAACGACCAAATGAAAATAACTAACTTAACTTTTTTTCCATGGTATAAAAGTCTTTTTACAAACCATGATGCATCCTATTTAGCTAAATCCTCTCTCCCATTCAAACTTGATCGATTTTATATGCAACTAAGAGCTAACAACAAAAGTAATACTCTCTATAATTTATTCATCACCCCTTTGAACAAAAGCCCATGTATGCTTTGTGACAAAAAACCACTGCTGGTAGAAGATATTTACCATATATTATTCATTTGTCCACATTGTAATCCATTAAAATCTAATTTGTTTAATGTTTTTACATTCACCAAACGAAACAATTTTTTGTTAAACTTTAATAACGAATTTTCTCTGATCGTAAAAAGTGTTTTTATGTTTATAATTTAATTACGAATGTTATCAAAACTCGGGAATTACTTCTAGATCTCATCAATATTGAGTCTTAAATTGCTTATTATAAATCACTATATTTTTATTTGTATTTGTTAGTGATGGCTTTCCTTCACCGTATACTTTGTATGGCCTTGGCCTCTGCGATACGTTATAAAATAATAATAACTGGCAATCGTGTTAAACAGCCTTCATGAGAGTTACAACCCGTTGATCGTGGCTCTCGAAGGACGCGACGAAGGAGACTTGACACTCGACTACATGTGTGGCAAGTTGGCCGAATGAATATCAGCGCCAGGTAGAGCCGGATTCGTGTACCGGTCAGTCGATGACTGCATTGAAGTCGTCCACCAATTGTAAAAAGCTCTCAATGTATGGGAATCGTTGAGTTTCGTCGCAGAGTGACCGGCAAGTGACTACAGTGGAAAACCGTAAGTGCTTCTACAGTCAGAAGAAGGGATACATTCGTCTTAACTGTATGAAGTGGCTGAAGTTACAGCAAACCTCTTCATCATCGTTGCAGAAATGCTGAGAAGACAAAGTCTATGACAGCAGACGTATGACAAAAGGGAAGTCCGAGCATCAACCCTCTACCTTATCAGTGAAGGATACAGTCAGAGTTGGTTCGGACACGACAAACTGGTATGTGGACTCTGGGGCTACAAGGCACATGACATCCGACCTGAATTTCTTTACGACGTTGCAGACACAACAGAGAGGGATTATGCTGGCCGGCGGATCGAGCATTGCCTGCAAGGGAATCGGAAGCGGTACCCTGAAGTGTATCCACCCAGATGGAAGTCTCCAGTAATTCCACATCTGAGAAGCACTGTATTTCCCAGAGCTAGAAGGGGACCTGCTAGCCGTACGACGTATCATGCAGCAACCGGGCCACATAGTTTTATTTCAAGGGAATAATTGCAAGATCAAATGAGATGGACAGATTGAAACCTGTTCAAGCTGCATGAAGAGCTGGTAAGCTCTGAAGAAGAAGCTTCTTCTCACTGTATCTTACGTAATCTTTTCAAATGCAGAAAAAAATATAATTTTTATTTTATTCAAATGCATTTTATTATTTTTAACTCCATAAATTGCAAACAAAAGTGTAAAAGTAATGAGAAAGATTTATTATTTATTTGACAAGTATATAAATCATACAACATAATTCCAGTATATAATCATAATACAAGATACCAAACCTAAACATGGATTTGATATGCAACATTCAATTCGTTTTCCTTTTATGCAGAGCTATAATCACATCACCTAAAAATCGTAATTGATAGATATAAATCAATTATAACAAACTTCTTTTCATTTTTTATCCTCTTTATAACAGAATAAGAAAACTTCAACTTCCTTTCTGTAAACTTCTTAAATACCAAATTTAAGTGGAATTCAAGAGTATTTCAGTTTCATGTTTATAGAGAAAACTTTTCCATTAAAATACATCATTTCATCAGTATTATGAAGAATATAAGTAAACATACATCTTATAACACTGACATCTGACATTCAAATATTAGAATTATAAGTCACATTTCGATCAAGGAATCCAACAGTGTCACAGGAACTGACCTTGAACCATTCCATCAAGGTCATTCCAAATTTATCTAGTAAACTATGCATGACAGACGAAAAATGTCAATTAAAAAGTTGTAGAGGAGGACAATGTAGTCTGAAAACGGTTCAATTGGCAATCAGAGAAGTTTTTTGAGATCTTATTTTGAATACCGTATCTAACGTGTACTGCTTGAATGGTGCAGCACTGCACAGCTTCAATGCATGACAGGAATGCCTCTTAATTCTACAAATTCACAGATAACCGCATATCACACAAACGAGATACATTTTCACCATATTTAAGATGTATCTGATCAAGTTGGGTGAGACCGTAAATCCTCCAATTGGGGGAGCTCGGTTAACTAAACGAAGGATGTGTAGGCTGCCCGTCTATTGGATATTGCCCGCTTAAAAGAAATGCCCGTTTATATAAAAACATGAGCAGACTTAATTCAAAACCAAACCGGTATAGATTTATTATAAAAAAAATTCAAAATTTCAATTACTTCCTAGTCATCAATGTCAGGAATATATTCATAATCCATCAAAAATTCAGCATTTTGAACTTCAACATGTAAGTTAAAAGTGCTTCAGTTAACTGCAAAATCTCAAAAATTATGGTGCCCGCCTATTGCAGACTGCCCGCCAATTTCACAGAATAATTCTATAGACTGTT
>JAQFYV010000380.1:0-11856 GCA_034695065.1 Choneiulus palmatus | reverse complement strand
TAGAATTGCATTTCTATGTATAACTTTTCCATGCCTTTCATTTAAAAATAACATGTCACTAGGGCTGACTTCCCCTTAAAACGAATTTTTAGTCTGGTCCCTTGAGTTTCGAATTATCAAGCGTCTACTGTACCAGTATTTTCAAAACTTTGGTTTATGAAATGCATGCGTTATAATATTTAGAATGCGTGGAAGAAGTGTATAACAAATATCATCCAGATGAGAGATTCATATTATCCATGGCATCCAAATCGTCCCTAAATGACTGGATGACATCTGTGACTTCATTTTGGATGTTGAAGGATGCCTCATCCATAGTCATCTGAGCTCGACCTCTCAGAAGATGGTCGAGCTCGGATACTTTCGATATTTAACCGGTCGTAAGATTTTAGTACAAGAAACTAGATAGATGCTTATGTTTCTAAAACACCGATTTTCGTAAAAATTGGATAACCGTCCGTACTAAAAACTTGTGCTATACAGTAACTATTTTTAGGGTATCAGGCCCCTTAAAACATGTGCCCAAAACTTGTTGAGAGAAAATAACTGTAGACATATTGGCCAGGACGCCCCCGTAAACATCGAAATAAAATATTAAATACACTCGCCGGTAAACAAGCAATCCCAATCTAAATCGGCCTCAAAGTGGATCCTCGAGATCCGATTGTATACCTAAATTCCTCTTTTAAAAATAAAATTAACTTAATTATATTACTCACTTTTTTGTGCTATCCATGCAACAGGAGGTCCTCCATCTTCACCGCTTCTTCTATGCCGTTGAAATGACACCATCGCCACGAACATTCCCGGATGTAATTAGCAAAGCTAAAGCGCTCTTTGCAGTTGACTCGATAACGGTTTCCATGGCAACCAGAGAAGCTGCAATGATACGTGTTGCATACGTGTACGGCGCTTGTAAACTTATTTTATTAAGGAGACTTGAGTCGGAACCAATGTAATTAATCTCCATAGAGATATTTCGAATTTTAAGGTACATTACTTTTGTATCCAAAACACATAAAAATACATAAAAAATACCTAAATTCGTAGAATTTTAGGAGCTTGGATTAGAAGTTATTTTTGTATTTCTTAAAATGGAATTTAATAGAATAAATAAGAAAAGAAGGAAATTTTTAACATTTTCCATCCATTTTTAAACACTTGCTATAAATCGTCCGTTTTTCATAAGACAAAATGAACGATGGTATTGTTTAGCTCGTGAAATTCTCTACATTTTTGCAATTTTATATATTTTTTATTTATAAGTTATGGTTGATGAATTGCAGGAGTTCTAATTATTACAATGCGTGTATTTCCTCAACCAGAATTTATTACAAAATATATAAAATTGCTAAAATGTAGAGAATTTCATCAGCTAAAACATACAGTCGTTCTTTTTGTCCTACATAAAACGAACGATTTATAACAAATTTTTAAACACTGGTGGAAAATGTTAAATTTTTTATTCTTTTTCGTTTTTAATTTTTATTAAAAGAAATTTTCAAAAAAAAATAACTTCTAGTCCGAGTTTCTTAAATTCTACAAATTTTGGTATTTTTGTGTATTTATATGTCCTTTGAATAAAAAAGTAATGTAGTCACATTAATTTTGGGTGCATATACATATAAATAAATCAATTTGGAGCATTGACGAAAATGCAGAATTGCAATATATATACCATGGTCTTACGTTTTCCACATGCAGTGATATGGCTTAAGAGTGCATATATAAACTTATCCATATGGTGCATTTGACTAAATTGCAGAATTGCAAAATCTAAGAAGCTTTAACGATACATGTTAAAGACATTGCAATTTAGCATTTCACTCAGATACATCAAACAGACGAATTTATGGATGCACCTTACAACATGCATTTGATAATGCTTTTTAGATTTTGCAATTCTGCAATTTAGTCGATTGCACAAAATGGATATGTTTATATAAGCAACCTTAGATTCTACAATTTTGAATTTCAGTCAGATGCATCAAATTGTTGAATTGCTATATGCACATTTTGTTCAAAAATGTGCAGACGTCATTACCCTGTCAAAGGTATTTCAGCAATCAACTTGTTTTCCATCAAAAATTTCTTTACTATATTTTGTACATGCCTTCTCACTGATTAAATTTGTGTAAAAATTATAATTTTATCTATAAAACTTTGCCTTCCAGAGATAGATTTGTCAACTGAGATCTGAAGTCGAAAACATTTGCTAATCCCAATTTTAAAAATTATGGTGAAAACTCATTTAAACTGAAAATATGCAGCGTATTTGTTTTTTTTATTTCTTACTAAAATTGTCTAGATTTTATGAAAAATGCAAATGAGCTTAACTGGAATATATATTTTTTTGGTCTAAATCTTGAAAAAATCCTGGCCTATAGTATAGGATTTATTTTCGAGTTTTTCGAAGTTGTTCATTCAAATTTCTTTCCCGTTATTTGTAGATGCCTTCTCACTGATTAAATTTGAGCAAACATTATCTTTTTATCTATAAAACTTTGCATTCCAGAAAAAAAACTGTCAACTGAGATCCGGGGTCATAAAATTTCGTAATCCCAATTTTTAAAATGATGTTTAAAACCCACTTAAACTGCAAAATATGTAACATATTTTGTTGATTCTTAACTAAAATTGTCTAGATTTTATAAAAAAAACTGCAAATGAGCTTAATTGGAATATATATTTTTGACGAGAGAGACTTAACCTGATTGTCTACATAAACACCTTTACAACCAGCGGAGATAAGGAGAATTACTTAATTTCCTAAATGTGTGTGATAATTAAATAACGTAAAACAATACACTTAGATTAATTTCTAGGCCCATTCAAGCGAAGAACCAAGAAGAAGAGGACAAGGTAAGAATAGTGCCACATACAGTACATGAATTTTATAGATAATTACACATGAGTTGCACAACATTTAGATATGTAGTGTAATATTATACATATGGAAGGAGAAATTTCAATTTTCAGTAGGATAGGCCAATCATTTTTAGTGAATAGTGATAACCATTGGGGCAAACATACTCAAAGAAATTTTATAAAAACGCGGATTTCTCAAATGAAATTATTAAAATTTAGACCAATCTCTTTTCAACTTCCCTAAACATCATACTTTTTATGAACATATATAAAGATGTTAAAGCATTGAAATCTGATTCATAGAACATAGCAAAATCTACTGTTTCCTTATCTGTTAATTGGGTATCCAAATGAGAGTAGTCCTACAGTGTTACACCTCCTGGATCTCCACAGGTTTTAAGACTGTTGGATTAAAGTAGATGAAGGCGATATACTCTACCGCAGAATAGCTTAGGACGATGAAGCGCCCTCTGGTTAGGCTTTTTTACATTAGCAACACTTCAAATTCATCCGCATTACAAATGGCGGCTACTGAATAACACGCAAAACTTGGGTCTATTAAAGGAACACATTCCTTCACCTGACCTTTGGATATGTAATGCACACAAAATTTGCATAATATCTTGACAATTTTTGCAGTGGTAGAGACCAAAGGTTAAATTCGACAGCATTCTTGCCCTGCAGCTATGAACATATAGAAAAGCAGATGCCTGCATTTATTTAAAGGGATTATTTCTTTGATGTGGGTGCACACAACAATGTATGAAACGCCTTTTCTAAGACCAACCAGGGGGCGCTTCATCGTCCCTAGAGGAACCATACCCAAAAACAGTTCTTGAGTAATTCTCATTTGCTTAAGTTTTAGCCCAAAAATTTGTATAATAAATAATTGCGTAAGGATTGTGAGTGTACTATTGTTATTCCTAAGTAATGTGACTATACATCATAAGGGGCATTTAAGAGTTTGTTGTGACCATGGTTGTTTCCACTTTTTTATGAAATAATTTTAATGCATAATTTAAGACATAACTTTAATGCCTGATTTTAAACCTGCTCATAACAGCAAATTAAAATTAAGTTTCATTTATAAATTTCAAACATTTAAATGACCAAGTCATTAAACCATTTCAGTTATAACTTAAAATGTCACGTTCCTAATGAGTGCATAACTGGATTTATTTATAACTGGCTTATTTCAGTTAAGGTTTTGTCAGGTTATACATTACTTTCATTGTGGTTCAATTAAGCTACGGCTAGTTTCTGAAAGTTATGACATTTCAGCCTCCCTGATTTAATCTTGTAATTCAGATTTCTGTATATATTTTTTTTAAGAGTTGATCATATGCAAGATCAAAGAATATCATTATTTTTAATGTTTCAGTCTACAATTATTGCAGATTACTTAAAGGGTAAGACCACCCTAGACAAAAAAATTTCTTTCAAGAGTATTCATTAAGAAAATACTATTCCCATAATTTCACAACTATGTTATGCATAGTTTTTTAATAATAATTTTAAGAAAAATTAAGTAATGGCCGAAATACCATGGCAATGTAAATGACGTGCCATTCCTACAGTTTTCAATTCATTTGCAAATTAAAGAACACCAAGTGTAATTTGCACATGCAATGCAGAATATTTTGGAACAAAATCACGTGAGTTCATGACTTGAGATCCAGTTTCAATACAAATTTACGAGCTCGTATTTATATTTTTTATAAAATAACTATGCATAACATAGTTGTGGAATTTTAGGAATACTATTTTCTTAATGAATAATTTTGAAAGAAAAAATATTTTTGTCTATGGTGGTCTTACCCTTTAACTGTTACCGGTACTTATCATGCAGGGAGTTAATTCTAATAGTATTTAACCACCTGACTACCAAGTATTGTACAATGTCAAGACATTTTAAAACTTCACCCATGGGAGCACATTTGAATTGTACACCATCTAATCTATTTCAAAATGTATTGTATCTTGCATCTGTTATATCGCAACATTACTGCCACAGAATAACGACAGCATTAATATCGTTAGATAAAAATGACAGATCCTAAACCTGTTCATAAGGATTAGGTAGGTTACTTAATGGAGAATCAGCAAATGGTACTATTAGAAAATCAAGAATGAGCCCATAAAGGAACTCATTCATGGTTCTGTGACAACCATTACTCTGAAAAAAGATAAAAAGTAGAAAAAGAAAATTCAGCGTATTTTATGTTTGGTTGGTGAAACAGTTATACGCCATCCTACCCTAACCATACCAAAACACAAAGCCCCCTGGTGGAAATATTTCTAAATTGACCAATTGGCGCGACTGAATCTCCCGGGCTAAAAACCTCATTCAGCAATGCTTGCTTGTGTGCACCATCATCTGACTGTCACAACGTATAATGTAGTGAAGTGGTGCAAAACGAAATCGATAGTAAAATTTATACCGTAAACCCTCCAATTGGGGGGCGCCTGCTTAATCAAACGAAGGGTACATAGGCTGCCCGTCTATTGGATAGTGCCCGCTTAAAATAGATGCTTGTTTATAAAATCATTAGCAAATTTAATTAATTAAAACCTTACAGGTATAATTTTATTTAATTTTTTTACAAAATTTTGGCTTATTTCTTAAGTCATCAATGTCAGGAATATTTTCATAATCCATCAAAAATTCAGCACTGTCAACTTCAACATCTTAAAACAGTTTAAAATTTAGTATGTATGCCTTATTTTTCTTTCACATTGACTTTCAGTCTAAAATTGACCTAAAATTTTAGAAAAAACACGTTTTTACAGTACCTGAAAATAAAGGCCATGAACAATTTTCATTATTTGGTACATGTACGTTAAGGCGCTTCAGTTAACTGCAAAATCTCAGAAATTAGGGTGCCCATCTATTCCAGACTGCCCATCAATTTCCCAGAATAAGTCTTTAGACTGCTCGCTAATTGGAGGCTGCCCGTTTTTTAGAGACACCTGCCAACTGGAAGGTTTACGGTAATTGGCAGTGTAAAAAGAAATTGGCAGTGCAATACAAAATCGGTAGGAAAATAACGAAAAATAATACAAAATTTAACTGCAAATTCAGTAAATAAATACAGTGTAAACCAAAATAAGTCAAGAAAAGCTCGTTATTAAGCGGGAATTCGTTATAAGGTGTTAGTTTTAACGAGATTCTACTCGATGCTATAGGTGGATTGACAAAAGGCTTCGGTTATGCATAAAAGGCTCGCCAGAGGGTTTTATGTTTTGGTACGGTTAGGATGGGATAAGAGTATAGTTAGCGATATAACCTTTGTGACATGAAAAAATTAGTTCTTGCCTTGTCCTTCCGTTTATAGTAATGCAACCCAATGGCTTCACGCAAAACAATAATGTGACTTACATAGTAATGAGGAAGTGTGGACTTATTAATTCATAGGTTCAATAATAAAACTTATTTAAAAGGGTACCTAAAGAACAATCGTCCATCAAGAACGAATAAAAAAAAATATAATTGAATACCAAATACGAGTCAGTCGCTTTAACGGCGAGCAAATTCTAAAAGAATTTTTCACTCGCATTTACAGCAATTATGCATTATGTACATACATACAAAGAAATGCATTTAATACATGGGTTTAAATGCAATGAATATCACACCTAATGGTGAACACAGGTGCAAGAGCAAGATTAAACTTCCAGAATTTGATTTGCTATGCCAAATATAAAATATTAAAAGCGAAACAGAACAATGCATCCTACATTTCATCAGCATTAAATGACTTTTTGAGGGAACAAAATAGCACAAGGGTTGATTGACATTAACCATTTTTAACCAAAATTTCTAATTTCTCAGTGTACTGGAGTCTTAAGTTGTATTAATATATCAAAAGTATCAGAAGAATCAGCAAAATCCTTTTTACTCAATTATAAAATTAAAGTAAAAATTTCACACATTGCCAGATTTTTTTCATGTATTACACTACTAACATAGATATAGATATATATACTTACTTATACCAGAGGTAACAGCCACCTTTCCTTTACATTATACACTTCTTAGAGGGCGCTTTTGAGGCTTGCACGAGAATTAAGAAGCCCACTTTAGTGGGTGTGATTTTTGAAAGCCACGCCTTAACGTGCAACTCCATAACAAGCGAAAATGAGAAATATACAACACAAGCGTAAAAAGGTTGGATTTGCACATGCGAGAATAGAATACACTATAGTGAAAAAAAGCTTGTGCAATCTATTTCCACATGTGCAAATCCGACCATTTTACGCTTTTATGGGTATAAATCTCGTTTTCGTTTTATATTAATGTAATAATGATTTCCAATGGATCACCCTGCCTATACCGTATTCAACATTATTATTTGTGATCTGCCTTTCTTAAATAATTATATAAAATATTATAAAAAATCTGGGCAAACTTGCATATGATGAAATCACCTTTAAAATGTACGATCAAGGTCAAAAGGAAAGCAAACTTCATGCACCTGAACTGAGAAGACAATAGAAAAAGCGTTGTTGCAAAAATATGTTTTTCTAACGTTTTATGCCTGCACATGGATGTGTGCAGGAATATGATTGGCTGGAATGCCTGGTTAATGATGTGAAATTGTGGTGAATGCAAAGGGCAAGACGTCATTTACTTGAACTACATGCCCAAGCTATCCCCTTTTTTCGTTTTTTATTTTTAATATATAAATCCGTCGTTGATGTTCTTCCTTATATAAGGTAAGTACTTTGTTCACCATAGTCTATCATTTAGAAATAACTTTTTCTGAGGATTGCATTCCCCTTTAAAGGAAGTTAGCTAAACCGTTAAGTTCAGCTTTAAATGTTTAAAATTCGTGAACTTTGCTCTTCTGGATGAAACAGGATTTGTAACTTTAACCCTCTTTCTGCTACACACACAGTATCCAAAATATAATCATAAATTTAAATCAATATATGAGTAAAGATTTTATTAAAGTTAATTGAGAGATATGGAAAATTTTCCCTATGCAGTATTAAATGTATTTTCTGTTTGTTGGTATATCTACATCCTACTGTGCCTTTCCTCTCTTGGTGAAATCAATAAGTATGATTTACTGGCCAATGGTATGATTCATATTTTCTCTGTATTTTCCAAATTAAAAGTAAGCTTTCGGGTGATAAATCTTTCATTTATGAGCAGAGTGTAAATCTCAATGGATGCCAAAATGGCGTCACCGACTTTTTTTTTTTCATCTATACTTAAATGGGATAATCACTCCAACTTGTTTATGACTTGAAATACACAACTTTTCATCAGAAAATTCCGAAAATTGTTTAAAGGAGAAAAACGTGCAGTCATGTTTAATTCGAAATAATAATGAGAGCATTTGTGGAAATAATTCTTTAATTCGACGTAGTTTGGAGAAAAAAGTATAAATTTGGAGAATATCCTAGGAAACAAAAGTGGTTTTACGTATACATTAATTTTCTTTAACTCTCTGGTTTGGATTATTGCATGCAAACTTTAATCTTTAATTAAAATAATTAATTGCTGTTAGTTTTTTCATGGATAAAGGCAATTCATCCTCTTTTAGGTTTACATTTAAATAGTAAATCTTAATTGTCGATAGTTGTATAGGTTGAATGTAGTATTTGCTTGAAATTGAAAGGTGGCCATTTTTCTTTCACGGCTTTGGTTGCATGTGAAGTCGAGATAAGCAGCCCAAATAAATGGTGTTTCATTACAAAAGTTAACATGGAGCTCCTTAAATCATGTTCCGTGTTATTTGAGTTTACATTATAAAAGCATACGCACGCAGTTTATTACCCTCGACAATGACTGAATACTATTGGGGTTTTACTAGGATGTAGGCTGTATTGTGGAAAAAGGAGAAATAAAATGTTTTTTAATAATACATTTAAGAAAAAATAAGTAATGGCCGAAATATACCATTGGCATGGTAATGACGTGCCGACCTATATTTTTTAATGCAATTGCAAATTAAAAAAGCATGCACCAATTGAAATTTGCACGTGCAAGGCACTGCATTTTGGAACAAAATCACTTGAGCACATTCTTCTTTGCTCGAGTAAATGGGTCGATGACATCAGCAAGAGTCTCATTTCAAATTTATCTTTATTTTTTATTGAAATACTAAGCATGACATAGTTGTGAAATTTTCGGAATAGTATTTTCTTAATAAATATACTATATAAATATACTAAAGAGGGTGGTCATCCTCTTTAATCGACTTGAAACAAAATATTAACTAATGATAACGTCATTCGATCAAAAGGAATTGATCATTATATAGGTATTGTTTAGTGTAACCTTGATGGAAAGGTTCATGGTTAGTTTCGGTGACATCTTTGAATTCTTTGTTTGAGATTTGGCTAACAACTTCCTAATCACTTTTGACCTATTTCCACTTTTAAGCACATGCATTTTTAGGGAGGTGCACTATTCTGAAACACTGTACAAATAAGAATGTGCATGTGACTAAATATTTCATGAAGTTTTAAATGTCTATACGCACTGTCAAAGATAATTGTTTATACTGTATAATGTATGCATGTTTTCTGAATTACTGATGAACTGATCATCGACTTTAATCAACGCATAATTTTAATTAAAGGGAAATAAAAAATCATTATGGAAATTATATTGGAAGGAATTCTTTAACTTACAATTGTTAGGGATAATCATGGCATTACACTTTCACCTATAAAATATCCAGATAAGTTAATTCTTATTAATTACATGTAATCAAAATTTCAAATGTAATGATTTTATTATTTGAGGACAAGCTGCTTGGGAATTAACACAAGTCTCTTCCTCAGTGATTTGAAAGCATATAATTTATAGTTTCATAAAGTTTTTTTTAAATATTTTTTTTTAACTTTTTCTACACTGTTAAAGAATTTGATGTAAGTTATTATCAGGTGAATTTTTATGGATTGCTGCAATGTTATAAGAGGATTTCTTCTAATCTTGTCTTATATTTAAATTCTTGCACGCTTTACTTCTTGCTTGCAATACTTTTGAGATTGTTCATTTTACTGCAAAATTTAATTTGATTTGTGGGTTTTGTAATTTTTGTAACAACATTCTGAACCTTTACGTAGCGACCTACATATACATATATATCTTCTTGCTCAATATTCTTTTGAATCCATTATTATAAATTCAAGGCGAGATGGGAGGATGTACTATCAAAAAATGCTCAGTAATATTACTGGTGCACATCACGCATGCAAAATAAGCCAATTTTTTTTTAAAAAAAAAGGTTCAAACTTTTTTGATTTTATTTGACAAACACGGTAAAATCTTATTAGGAAAAATTGAACATGCTGGCAAATAATTTCATATAGAAGTGATAGTAATATAAAAGTAGAAAAAATTGGCTATAGCTGCTGCTGTTTTTTAATAATACTGAGTTGAAAGTAGAAAAAAATGATCACAATTTATTTCTGATTGAAAAAAAAACTGTCTTAAGTGTTTTTTCTTGGTGTAAAATAAGAAGAAAATAATATATATAAGGATATATATAATATGAGTGTATGTATGTATATGTATACCATTATAATACAATTTTGCATGACTGATGTTGATGAGGGTGGGGAAGGGTACTTAAAACTAGTTCATTCAATGACGTGATTTATGAGTGAGGACAAAATTCTTCTAATGACATTTTAGTAGGCTTATAAGTCACAATTGAATTACTTTAAAAGTAAGACTTATATAGTCTCTTATGCTTATTCTGTATGCCTGTAGACTTCTTTCATATACTCTATAATTGCATTTCAGAAATGCACAACTAAAGCTAGATATAAATTTATAGCAAGATGCATTCATTACTCTCTCTGCAAAAACGTAAGATAGATACTCCTGGCATGCATTTCTGCGAACTATATATTTTTTTAATATTATTATTTTAAAAGAAAGTCATATAGACATATTTTATTCAAAATACTAACTTTTAAAAACTCGCTATTTCTTCAAAACATATTTATACATAGATGACAACAATAGTAAATAAGTAAAAAAAAATTAAAAAAATGATTTCTGTATACGATTGATTGAAGGATGATCAAATATATATATAGACTGCAGCTATTCTTCTATGAATAGATGAAAATGCTTTTTAAAATGTGTTGTTTATTGTTCTGAGTGGATTGCATGGGGAAACCTACCACAGTGTTCTAGAAGGCAGTTTGTAATAGTTTTGTAATCGACAAATAGTTTGAAAACTTCTCAATGTCTTCCAATCTTCAAAACACTATAATTGCGAATTTTTTGAAGCACTAGTGAAATTAAAACACAATTAATTAAATTCTAAATTTAGTGAAATGTCACCTGAATAAAGATGCAGGACTTGCTTATGTTACTTTTTAATTACAGGCAATGCACTTTCACGATGTTCAAACAGAAACCCAAGATTTTTAATTAGCAGTGTTTATATATATATATATAATAAACAATATGGATGTTTTTATTATCATATTGTCAGTCAAATTCTGCATAACGAAATCTATACTTTTATTCATGAATTTTACCCAAACTGTATAGCACTTAAAAGTATTGGTACACTTATTTAAGGTACCCTATAGGCCTATACTCATAGAATTTCGCCACCATTGTCTAAAACCATTTCTTGATATTATATTTACTCTTATTAACATTGTTCATTTTTCTTCGCCTTACGAAACATCAAATAAAATACAAGCATTTAAGAAAAGAAATCAAAATTTAAAGAAAATTATATGTTATTTAAAGAAAATTATATGTTATCTTGAAGAAAATCGGAGATATTTTAATAAACGCGCAAAAATTTTAAATAATATTTATTTATTATTTATTTTATTTCGTTATATTTCTTAGTTTATTTTTAGTTTCTTATGATGATGAAGGCATTACTGTGAGGATAAGAAACAAGGGGAAATTCAGAAATTATTTAAAGGGGAAGTCAGCCATAGTGACATGTTATTTTAAATGAAAGACATGGAAACGTTATACATAGAACTACAATT